>CAKAOH010039237.1:30763-152431 GCA_916701665.1 Sebastiscus tertius | reverse complement strand
TCCGTCTCCTCAGACAATCTGTCCCATTCTCCGGTCCAGACGAGCTCTCTCAGCCAGAGTAGGAGGGATGGGATTTTGCGCATTACAGACGTAGGTTGCCTGCAGGGTCTCTTTGCTCCACAATTACTGCTTTATGAGGCTGTTTAACTGAAGCCAAGGAGAGAGCAACGGAGGCAGAGAGCGTGAAGATGTCTGGTGTGCCGGTATCTGTTCGTACATCACTCTCGAGCCTTCCCCTTTCTTTGCTGTTTGGCATCGAGAGCATCCTTTTGTGTCCTTGTTTCTTTGCAACTTTTCTCTCTTTTTTATCCTCTTCAACCCCACAGACTCTTCACTGGGGGTGCAGACACACACTTATGTTGCACGGACAAGCGAAAACTAACAGAAATGTATGTAATCAATTCTTGTTAAGATGTTAAGTTTCCCAAAAAGTCACAAATACAGCACAATGTTTTACAGGAACATGTTTGTTCAATGACATACGCACATGAGGAAGGTTGAAAGCTCCAAAAGCAGCTACCAAATGGACCTCGTGAAATTCTTTTGTCAAGTTTCGAAAGTCAGAATTGAACTTTACTGCCTCCGCACTGGCCACAGCCTTGGCCGGAAAACCTGAAAAAAATTGGTGTTCCTGAGATATTCTCGTGTACGTGGTGTCTCAGGAACGCCGGAAGGGAATTTCGTCAAATTCGGCACAATGTCCACTTGGACTGGTGGTCAAAGGTCACTGTGACCTCACGTCCGTCCCATTCATATGATATTTATGGAACACCTTGAGGGAATTTCTTCATATTTGGCACAGAAGTCCACTTGGATTAAAGAATGAATTGGTTTGGTCAAAGGTCACTGTGACCTCAAAAAACATGTTTTTGGCCATAACTCAAGAATTCAAATGCCAATTATGACAATTTCACACAAATGTCTAACGGGATAAAGTGATGACATTTTAGACAGACAAGGATGTAAACTACAACTTGACTGGTTGGCGAGGCGGTAACTTTTAAAGTTTTACATACAAATGCAAAGTCTAGGTGTGTTCGGATAAAAAGTGAAGCTAATTTTGGGGTCGGTTCTCGCCTGGTTCTGGTACTTTTGTACTTCTATAATTGACTTTGTGTCCTATCTGAACACAGTAGACTAGACAGTTTATACATAACAATTACAGTCTTACAGTTTACAATAAATATAGGATTTAATGAAATCAGCAGCAGCTGTCTCACTGTCATTAAGAGCATTTACAATCAATATATCTACCACGTGTGACTTTTCTTCATTGCAGTCAAGCCAGTAAAATAACCTTTTTTGATATCTTGACAAATTCCAGGTGAGTCATCACTCAACTGTGCTTGGTAGACATGGTATTTATACCCCTTAGCATCTTTTAAAGTTTCATATATCTTTAAAATTCGCTCTGTTTCCCTCTCCTCTGCCTTCCTTCTTTTGCATCGTCTTGTAGAAGTTGGTAGATGCTGCATGAGCATCGTTGTGTGAGAGAGAAATGATCACACGGCCATCTGGATCCCTGCATGCTCTCTTGACTGGCTGCTCGTTTGTGATAACACAAGCTCCTCACAACGTAATAACCTAATGGTCCATGCTGCCTCTTGTCACTTTGTCTTTTACAGAGCGAGGCTGAGGGGAGGATTTAAAGAGTGTGAGAGAGAGAAAGAAAGATGCAGTGGATAGATAAAGAGGAGGGGAAAATAACTTTACTTTTCTTTTTCCATTATTTACAGTCGGAGGGAAAACAACGGGGGAAAAAAAAAAACCCTTCTGAATTGCAAAGCTGCTTAGCGGTATGATTCAGTTGGGGGATTTGAATCTGCTCTCACCCCCACTTCAAGCACTGGGGTGGAGGCGGACAAAGAGAGAGATAGAGGGGGAGTGCGTGCATGTGTGTGTGTGTGTGTGAGAGAAACGGCGTAGGAGAAGCACAATCTGGTATAGCTCCATGTGAAAATGACCTACTTCCTGTCAGCTCGCTCTCAAATGGATTGCTGTTTTCTGATGTGTCGGAGGAGAGAGGGGGAGGGCCTCCGAGGGGTCTGGGGGTTGTGGGGGGGTGGGGGTTGACGTGGCACGGTTAAATGAAAGATAAGGAGGTGGCTCCTGGGGACCCCGCAGTGTAGAATAAAATAAATGTCACGCGTGTGAAGTGTAAATTCTGCATGCATGGCGTGTATATTGTGTACTCACCTGTGTATACTGTGTGCTCATGCAGTAAAACATGCGTGATGTGCCGCTCTCTCTCTCTCTCTCTGTGCAGTTTTAATTACCCCAAATGAGGGCCCGACGAGAGTTGACTATCAGAAAGCCAATATTTGAGGGGGGCAGGCATCGCCAGATGCTCAGTGGTCGGTGTGTGTATGTGTGTGTGTGTGTCAAACACACAGGATGTTATTTATGGAAGTGATCTCCTTTCCAACAGGGAAGTTTCTGCGGTTTTAATTTGATTTGGAAGAAAATTCTCAGGAGAAACTTCTTCCTCATATGTGGCTTTTGTGTAATCCACATCTAACACCTGCTCTATATTATAAGTGCATAACAGTGTATCTACTGTAAAGAGGCGCTGTGTAAAGGTGGGAAAAAAACTACATGAGGTATAAACAAACAGAATACACATGAAGACAGAAGACAAGAAAAGGGCTGCATGCACTACAGTCATATCCAGGCATATCCAGGCATTTTGCATGCTTAAGGTAGCTGCAATCAATATTTCATAATAACAATTCTACAATTTCATTTAGAAGATGTTTTTGTCCAAAGCGACGTACATCTGAGAGTGCGTACAACACAAGCAAGGATCTAGATAGGAGGGAACAACGTGAGTAAGTGCCAACAACAGCTTCAAGTCCGATCGGACACAGGTGCAGACAGGCTTTTGTTTTCATTATCATTAACAACATCAACAACATCCTCAATATCATCATCATCAATCGCATCAATGTCATTAGGTGCGGAGGTAACAATGCATCAAATGACAATGTGAAAGAGGTCACTCGTAGTGATGAACCTGCAGAGACTTATCACCTGAATCTGCAGCCCTCCTCGGCTTTACGGAGCTTTATAGTCGGTGTTAAGGTCAATTAGTTGATTTAATCAACAGATCTGAGTTTCTCTGCAAAGAATCACACAAAAGCACCGCTTTAAATATTGTGTTTACAAGAGATGTGCTCGCCTTGTCAGACCTGTGAGATACACTCTAACCATGATAAATTAAGCAATCATCTAGTAGGAGTAGGACAGTTTTTAATAATAGATATAATCATGCTTACTACTTTCCAAAGACTTCTTAGCATTCCCAAACAAAGTGATAATATGTCCCAGTAGACACATTAGTCTCTCAAAGACAGTTTCATCTCTGCAGTCTCTACAGCTAAAGTATTAAAATGTTCAATTGTTAATGTCTGGAAGAGGAGTTCAACAATAGATGATCATTTTCCTTTTTTTACTGGTGATTGTATGAGCGGGTAATTCAACCTTTTACAAACATATCTGAGAGTGAATGAACTCCTGTCTGTCAGTGTGTATTAATATAGGTCATGAGTAATGTCTTTGGATGGGATGAATTCATTGAACAGGTACGCACAGTGCCAGGCTTAATCCCCGTGACTCTGACTGGCTGGTCGGAAGGTGAATTAATTTAATCCGTCCTCATAACCCCCGTCCCTCCCTCACTCCCTCCCTCTCTCGCTCACACATGCTCTTTCATTTCCCCTTCTCTCTGTATTTTCCAGTACCTGAGGACCTGTCTTTGGAGGAAAGAGATGAGCTGTCGAACATACGACGCAGGAAAAAAGAGCTTCTGGATGATATTGAAGTGAGTAACAGTCCAAGGACGATGTTTATATTTGTTCTCGTAAGTAGGGCTGGGCAATATGATCAAATTGTAAACTGATAAAATGAGTTATTGAAGTGTTTAACATGTCTGAAGACTCATCTGATGTTAAACTGAACAAACATACATATTGGAACATTAGTTTGTGTGATTTTGTCCAGAGAAGTACTCCTGTGGAGAGTTCCCTGACGCCTCCCAACTGTCCACCATCCAATAAAAGTAGAAATGCCCGCTTAAGATGATATTACGGTTGTGTAATATTGATTTTAACCTCATCACCTGGCCTATTACTAAAAGAAAACCTGTCATTAGGATGCCCTTTGCTGTTAAATAATCAAAATTAGTATCCTCATAGACAGTATTTACTTGTTACTTCAGAGCTGCAGCTGGATCCATGTTCCCTATCTGTCTTTTTATTAGAATTAATAAAACTTCTAGTAAATGGAATAAGTGATTAAGTTTTCTTCTCTGCAGCGGCTGAAGTTTGAGATCGCAGAGGTGATGACTGAGATCGAGCAGCTAACCTGTGTGGGGGAGAGGTGAGTTCTTTCTTTGTTAACTAATTCATTAATTGTTAAAAGGTGATTAATCGATCGGTCGTCTTGTCTGTAAAATGTCAGTAAAATGCCCATCATAATTTCCCAGAGCCCAATATGTCATATTCAGATTCTACCACCCGAATATGTTCAGTTTAAGATGACATAAAACGGAGTAAAGCAGAGAATACTAACGTTTAGGAAGATGGTACCAGCAAGTATTTACAATTTTTCTGCTTGAAAAGGTCCCCAAAATAGTTTCTGATTCAATTTCTGTCAATCGACTAATCAAATAATCGACTCATCTTTGCAGTTCTGAGTTGCTTAGTGTGTCAAATGTCAGAAAATTGTGAAAAACACCTTTTCACATAGCTAACGGTGATGTCTTCACATTGCTTGTTTTGTCCGACTCACAGTCCATAAACTTACACTGATGAAAATGATCCCATCCTCGTATTTGATGAGCTTGAAACAACATGTTTAAACCATTAATCAATTATCAGAACTGTTGTGGATGTATTTGACTTATTGATTCATTGACTCATCATTTCAGGACTAGAGTTCATTCTTCCTTTTCGCCTCCTATGCTCTTCAAAGCCATTGAGCCGTGTTGTTGCTTCCGCCGTGAGCCTCACACCTGTCGTCGTGTCTGTGTGTGTCTGTATATATATGTGTGTGTGTGTGATAATCCCCCCTTTGTTTGAGGAGTGAAGCGGGACAGTCCCTCGACTAAACATTAGCCAAACAGTCTGTATTCAGAGGCTTTCATTTGATTGGTTGATGAGGTGGAGTGAGGAGAGTGTGTGTGTGTGTGTGTGTGTGTGTGTGTGTGTGTGTGTGTGTGTGTGTGTGTGTGTGTGTGTGTGTGTGTGTGTGTGTGTGTGTGTGTGTCAGGTGCAGCTGGCAAAGGGGCTCGGGCTATTTTGGGCACACAGGAAGCGTAGGGAGCATGCACAGACACACAAAGGTGGAGATTTCCCTGTGGAACGCATGCAAAATGTGTTTTTTTTTAAGAAGAGTGACGTCCAAATGGCTGCAGGAAAGGTTCAACTGTTTATGCATAAGTACAAGTGCAGTTCAGGTGATGCTAAAGTCTCATACAGTTCATGCAAACCACATTTAGTGGAGTTTACTCAGGTTAAACCCACTGTACGCTCTTCAGACAGCGTAGTAGATAAACAAAGTTGCACCACGTCCTGGACGAACCCAAACTGACCTACTGAACAAACACAGCAGCCTGGAGACAACACCACACCCTCAACTGTCACGTGATGATGAGTCCGTGTTTTCTTTTATTTCAGCAAAACCACGCAAAGAAACAAACAGATCGCCATGGGGAGGAAGAAGTTCAACATGGACCCGAAAAAGGTCAGGCCTTGCCCTTAACTGATTATTTGTTGCTGTTGAATTACACCATTCCATCTGGTCCATTAAAACAGACCAAAAAAGGTAACTTAAGAGTCGGTGTTCACTCTTTTTTTTTTTTTTAAACAGGGGATCCAGTTTCTTCTGGAGAACGATCTTCTCCAGCACACCCCAGAGGACATCTCACAGTTCCTCTACAAAGGCGAGGGGCTCAACAAAACAGTCATCGGAGACTACTTAGGGGAACGGTGAGCTCCCTCTGTTTTTCCTCCATCTTCCTTTTTCATCTCCCCATCTCTCTGTCAGATCTGCGCTCTGCTCGTGCTCAGACGAGGGCATAAAGCCCCAGGAAATTGGTGGTCTGGATTTATGGAGCAGAGCAGCGACGGGAGACGGTGCCAGTAAAACAACTGAGCGGACATGTGGTTCTTATCGAAGGGAAATCAACGGGGATAGGATTGTCAAAACAACAGGGATTGCAAACACAATGGCTTTCGGTATAAAAGAAACTGGCTGCATTTACTTTCCACCTTGACCCCCAAAACGTATGAAATTGTCACTGCAGTGCAGTTTCCGAAATGAATCCTGTATTATCAGTCTAGCATCTGTTTTTTTCTGTTTCTGTTTGAATGGAAAGAGTGTAAATAGTTAAACATGTGACCCTCCTCTCCTCCAGAGATGACTTCAACATCAAGGTCCTCCAGGCGTTCGTGGAGCTTCATGAGTTTGCAGACCTCAACCTCGTACAAGCCTTAAGGTGAGTTAACGACCAAATACAGCTAAAGATGTGATAAAGAAATGCAAGGACTTATCAAACATCAAATAAATTGCATAGTGGTTTATAATACTAAGTAATATACCAGCAATGTGCGCTATCATGTATTTGATTGAATCAGCCAATGCAACGTCGTGAGAGATGAGGCTGTGTGACGGCAAAAGTTGAGCCAGGTTCAACTTCTTTGCAGATGACACTGTATTTTTTATGTTTTTTGCTGGAGGCCTCTGTACCAGCATCCCCACTGCATCAAGGCAGTGGATTATGCTACATTCACAGAAAGATTCCCATGTTTACAATTTAACTCTTCTCTTAAAGCCTCTGGGCACCCACACACAGGTGTTTTCACTTCTTCTTGCTGATCAGACCTCTGTTCAGGTTGAAGGTGATAAAGGTGTAATTTGTCCCGCCCTAACAGGTGCAACAAAGCTGACAGGAAAATGTCAATCAATTACAGTCTACAGCCGCCCACACAGTCCTGAACAGAGGTCTAATCTGCCAGATTAACTGAAAACACCTGTGTGGGGAGCCTTTAACACTATAGCGATTTAAATTTGGGTTCAATAGGCCTTTTTCACAGCAGACATTCTGAATTGTCATATCACAAGTGTACCTAATGACACTAACCAGTGAGAGTGACAGTGAGCCAGCATGCACTATACCTACAGTGACATGTCAAAATGTCCTCTGTGAAAAAGGCCTAATATCTTGAATGATGGACTTTGGTTGACGTGAGCTGTCTATGTTTAGTTTGTTTCTTCTGTATTATCAAGTGCAAAGGATGTATCGGACTTCCACGTTTCCCAATTTAATTACAACTTGAATGAACACTATATCAATTAAATTAGGGTTTTACCCAAATGACAGACTCTGGCTTATGTGAGACATCCACGTTTGTCCAGTTTCTGTATTATTAAGCCTCAATTCGTACAGTATATATCAAGTTTCCCAGACCTAATTTTGACATAGATTTGGATGTGAACACTATTGACAAATTGGAAACTCCGATAACTCTGATATGACATGAACGTGGCAGTTCTCATCATCATCCTGTTTTGCTCTGAGGTCAGCGTCCTCTTTTAATAGTCAGTAAAGAGAGTTTTTTCGTTTATGTTGTAGCCAAATCATTCAGATTTTATTCATGTTCATAATGTGTTACGAACACTCCCTTTCTTAATGTTAATGTTAAAAATATATCCACGTACTTAAATACACATTTGCATCAATATTTCATGATCTGTCATTAAACTTTCTCTCTCTGTTCCTGCCGTTGTAGGCAGTTTCTGTGGAGCTTCAGACTTCCTGGCGAAGCCCAGAAGATTGATCGTATGATGGAGGCGTTTGCCTCCAGGTACTGCCAATGCAATCCCGGCGTCTTCCAGTCCACAGGTACCACACACTCAGACACACACACACACACACACACACACACACACACACACACACACACACACACACACACACACACTGCAGCAGACATATGAGTCAGACTCATCTAGACAGTCCAGGACAGATAATATGGGCCAGCCAGACCACCTCAGCCTCAGATCAATGTTTCTGACTGTCTGTCTTCCCCCAGTAGACATCTGGACCTGTTGGGGCCGTATAAATCTTTAACATGTGGCCACAACCCTGGAGATCCTAAAACACCGGAGAATATGAGCACTGTCTGACTACATAGATATCTGCGTTTGCATCTCTAATCGCAGTGTGATCACTATCTGTGACTCCGGCGGTGATAATTAAATCGATCACCGGTCAGTAGCGGTCATTAGTGCAATCTCGACCCGTCGCACATCGTCTGCTGCTCCTGTGTTAACCGAACGAGGGTTGAGGAGGATGCGGGTGACAGCTCAGGTCATGAATATTGATGTGGTGCAGTGGCGACACACCCAGACTTAGTTATTGGTCATCTCTCAGGACCGGAGCGTTCAGGGTCGTAAATTACAGTGCAGGGGATGTTGACTGGGGCAGTTAGTGAATGGATGGATGAGGTTAGCAGGAGTTATGATGTGGATCGTGGATGTGTGTGTGTGTGTGTGTGTGTGTGCGTGTTCATGACTGCAGCCCTCCAAAGGCCTTGGAAGGCGCCACGAGTCGTTTGTCCCAGAATATGGGGCTCTTTGTTGATTAAATTCTCCTTTTTATTGGACAGAGAGACAAATTTTTGTGGTGAGCAAATCTGTTGATGGATTGCTGTCTAATTAATTAATCACAAATCATTTGTGCTGTCAACTCAATGTCATTATAATAAATGAGGGAAATACCTTCACCACCCACATTTTCATTTCACATTCGATTTTGAGGAAGAAAATGTTTGAAATTTAACTATGAATCATCTCGATATAGTCTTTATATTATGATATCAATACCTAGTGACAAAAGATCAATAGTTTTAATGATTTTTATCTGTTCAAAATGTACCTTAAAGGGAGATTTGTCAAATATTTAATACTCTCATCAACATGGGAGGGGTCAAATATGCTGCTTTATGCAAATGTATGTGTATATTTATTATTGGAAATCAATTAACAACACAAAGCAATGACGCATATTGTTCAGAAACCCTCACAGGTACTGCATTTAGCATAAAACAATACGCCCAAATCATAACATGGCAAACTGCAGCCCAACAGGCAACAACAGCTGTCAGTGTGTCAGTGTGCTGACTTGACTTTGACTTGCCCCAAAACTGCATTGACGCGCCATTATCGCTTTAAACTTTGACAGTGATGATTGATTTTTGAAGCGTAAATGCAATCGCCAGAAGTAAAAAGCTAACGTTAGACTATAAACGAACTACACCGCGGTTGCAGGAGCACAAGTCTACACAACGAGGCTGTAACGGCGGACGAGTCGGCATGATGGCGTTTAGTAGTCTCATTTAGCCACAGATATTTACTAATGTATTTTATGTCATAGAACAAAATGTTAAAATCTCTTCAGCTTGTGTTAACCACAGACCTTATTTCAGGCATCTAACTAAAAACCCTATTCAAAAAACCCATTGATATCCAGACGAGGGAACCAGAAGTGCTAAAATGCTGACTCATTTCCAGGTTTTAGGACTCATTCCTGCAGCACTCTATACCTCTAGTACCTTTCTGTTTCAATAGAAATCTAAAAAAAGGTAATTTAAAGAAATGTCTTTCTGAATTGTTGTGAGTAAATTGTAAAGAGGATGTTTAACCGCCTGAATCACTGAACTGTATAAAGACTGAATGAGGGCCAGCTGGAACGGCATCCATCCATTGTGTAACTGTTGGATCAGTCTGGGGCTGTTAAGCCTATGAGTACGTTCTCTTATAACCTGAGATAGGTTAGCTTGTCTGTACGTCTACGAGTGACGTTTCTGGCCGTAAATTGATGGCATGACTAAGGTTCTTATCGAAAATCCCTCCCTGATGAAGTAGTTTAATTCCAACCTGAAGAGCCTGAAATGGATCCTGCCCTACCAGTTCTTACCGTAACACTTAACACCCAGAGGTGTCCGCCTCTTAGAGCCTGGAGTATTATGCAGAAAGGCTGCTCTGCTTTACAAAGGAAATTTAAATGTAGACGATGATCTTTATTCCTCGGAAGCACCAAAGTCCAGGTGAATCACCCACACAGCATGTGCTCTCTTGTTCAATCAACCACACAGTGCCATTCAGACTTTGGCTTGCTCGTCAAATATTTACAATGATTTAATCACAAATGTGTCATGTGTGACTACTGCGCTTACAATGAGGAAACAAATATGCATTTCCTCATCATCTGGGGGACAGGATTAAAGATGTATATTCTGAATTTACTCTCTGGGTAAGGATTGAGCATAACTGACTAGTAGACCCATTATACACACCATAATAAAAAACTGAAGAGCAGTTTATGCCAGAGATTCACACAAGTTCATCCCAGAGGGGCAATTTATGCAATTATCTTCCCTGAGAATTAAAAGTTAAATTAAATTAAAAGTAGGCCTTTTTTTTTTTTTTTTTTTACCATAAAATCTTGTTGCAGTGTACTTTGTTATTTTCATTCTGAAAAAATCCCCATCCAATGAGGGTCATTAAGGACAACACACACATTATAATTGTAATATAACTTATTATTTTTAATGGAGCTTCCCAGGAAAAAGCATTTCACACGATTGTACTTGTATAACCGGCGTGACAATAAACATCTTGAATCTTGAATCTTGAACAAAGTCTCTGAAATTTTTTTCTAGATTAGGATCAAGAAAAGGTCTTGAAATCCTCCCCTTTTTTTGAGATAGCAAGGTTGGCAAGTATGAAAAAAACAATTTAATTTTCTAATTAGGTCAGTCAGTAAAACATAAAACCCCCTCGTTAATTGGTTGTTTTGTGCATTTAGTAATCACTTATGAAACTTTTAAACCTGATTAACCTTCTCTCTGATTGGCTGGAGCCTCCCGTTACGTCACTGCTGCACCTTATTGGGCGGAGTGGAGCCCAGCAGCGAGTCGTCAGTTACATCTGAACCGAGTCGCTGCTGCTATCGCCGGGTGGAAATACCGAAGTCTTTCCTCTCTTTAAACTCCACTATGGCCAACAAAATGACTCCTCTCCTCTTCAGGGCTCTGCTGGAGATGTGTGAAGCCCACTCCTCAAAAGCTGTGCGAGGAGGAAACAGTAGAAGAGCAAACTTTAGGTGAGTCTTATGAGTACCGGTGTTTCGATTGATCAGGCGACCGTGTTAACTGAAGACTTTGGGTCTGTTGTTGTCGTAGTTACGGCGGCTGTTGAGAGCAAGAAGAGATAGCTGTCCTCGTTAATGCCTCTTTGTTTAGTATTTCATTACAATGTCTATACATTATATGTATATTTGTTATTAGTCACACGGTTGTTGAAAGTGGCTGTTGGTGTGATATAGATGTTAAACTTCATATTCTTTACAGTTCCGGACCCATTTTGTCATTAATGTATGAATGAATGGGACTTTTTAACTTCCAGTGTGTGTGAAGCAGAGGAGCAGTCATGTGTCTGTCTGTCTGTCTTATCTCCTCCTTGTGGAATTTTTGGCAACTTGCATTGAAGAAGCTGCTTCTCATTTAGTGGAAAAATAACTGGCAGAAATATTAATAAGATAAGATAAGATGAACCTTTATTAATCCCTGGAGGGAAATCCAGGGGTCAAAGCAGCAACATCAGCAAACAGAGTGAAACGCAGGAGAGGTAAAGGTATACAAAAATTATAAAACAATAATAGAGATATAAAAGATACAGAGTGAATGGGTGAACATAGTGTATACAGTCCATCAATAAATAAATGTAGTAAAAAAGTCATAGTATAGTATGTCGAAGAAATAAAAGAAGTCATCGTATAGTATGTTGAAAAAATTCATAATAAAGTATGTCGAAAAAAAAAAGTTATAGTATCATATGTCGCAAAAAGTCACGACTTTTTTCAACATAGTATACTATGACTTTAAAATATAAAAAAATTGAAATACTATACTATGTATTTTTTTGACATACTAAACTACGACTTTTTTACATTTCTTTCGGCATCCTATACTATATAATAATAATGATAATAATGCACACAGTGCACTTTAATAGACTAAGCTACTGGAGTTACCCTGCACTATTTTCACTATTAACAGTTTTCTTCATCTCCTTGTATTTTTATATCTGGTATATTTTTTTGTACTTTGAACTACTAACTTTTTTACTGCTTTTTTACTAACATGTTTTGCACTATGGAACTGTGATGCTGGAAACTTGAATTTCCCTCTGGATCAATAAAGTTACTATCTATCTATCTATCTATCTATCTATCTATCTATCTATCTATCTATCTATCTATCTATCTAATGCTTTGCTTTCACTTAAAAGATCTTATCAATTGATGCTCATACATTCAAACTGTGAATTACCCAGGGCTGTCGATCGATTTAAAATATTTAATCACGATTAATCACATGATTGTCCACAGTTAATCATTTGTTTTATCTGTTCAAAAAGTACCTTTTTAAAGGGAGATTTGTCAAGTATTCAATACTCTTTAATCAACATTGGAGTGGGCAAATATGCTTGCTTTATGCAATTGTATGTATATATTTAATATTGGAAATCAATTAACAACACAAAACAAGACAAATATTGTACAGAAACCCTCACAGGTACTGCATTTAGCATAAAAATATGCTTAAATCATAACATGGCAAACTCAAGCCCAACAGACAACAACAGCTGTTGTTTTTCCTATGTTTGTGTCACCGTTGCATTACAGAGGCCTGTCAGGTGTAGTACAGTGCCTTAACTCAACATTGTGTTAAAGGAGACCAAATCTGACTGTGCATTGTAACGCCACATGCAGTATGTTAATTATGGTCTAACAAAATGTTTGTTTTACCATCAACCTTTAGCCAGTGTTTACAATTCTCAAGTATTCACTGTGCAGCCTGATGTTTACTTCTTGTCTTTGAGCTGCACCTCTGCACACAGACACACTGAGAGGTGGAGTTTCACACCTTTCTCACACCACGACTCTTTGACCTAAAGGCTTACAGGTTGCTGGGAAAAACCCTCTACTGCTGTTGAAAGTGAAACTTTGAAAACACTCGCATTGTGGCCAAGTAGACACAAGTCTGTTTTTATCAGTTCCTGATGTTTCGACATGCCAAAGCTCGTGTACAAGATTGTCATCTGCTAGACAGATGTATGTGAGATAATGTCTGCTAGATCACAATCTACACTGAAACTATTTGATTAAGCAGATATGAGGGCTGTCAATCAATTCATTTGCATGATTGTCCATAGTTAATCACAATTAATCACATTTTTTATCTGTTCATTATGTACCTTAAAGGGAGATTTGTCAAGTATTTAGTACTCTGATCAACATGGGATTGGGCAAACATGCTGCTTTATGCAAATGTATGTATATATTTATTATTGGAAATCAAACAACAACACAAAGCAATGACAGATATTGTCCAGAAACCCTCACAGAACTGCATTTAGCATAAAAAATAAGCTCAAATTATAACATGGCACGCTCAAGCCCAACAGGCAACAACTTGACTTTTTTTGAAGTACCCGAATGTGCTGGTCTGATGTATTACTCACCAGACTAAAATGCAAGTGAATCTGTCAGATGGCAGCGCCCCCTGACTGAATAAGCCTGTGATGTTCTTTGTATATTTCCCACAAACCCATCACTGTCTTCCCATATAAATATATTTCCCTCCCTTCAGACACTTGTGGGGTTCCTGTGGTGCCCTGGCAGCCAGAAGGGCCAGCCTGCCTCTCTGCCCCGCCGTCCCCGTCAGCACACCGAGCCGCAGCTTCATCAACCTGGCTGCTCCCATCAGCGCGCGCAGGATGGAGTACACCGAGTGCCGGACACTAGGGTGAGTGCTCCGATATGATACCCAACAAACCACTGAAATAAGAAGACAATAACACCCAAACAAACACGTTGTGAAGAGGACCCGAATAGAGCTGAAACAATTAGTCAATAAATTGATTAGTCGACAATAAGAAAATTAAGATTGATATTGAAATAAATGGTTTCTCAAATGTGAGGATTTGCTGCTTTTCTGTGTTATATACTAAATGTATTTGGGAGTTGGACAAACCAACCAATTTGACGACAACACCTTGGGCTCTGAGAAATTGTGATTTCACTATTTTCTGACAATTTATAAACAAAACGATTCGATGAATCGATAATCTGCAGATTCATTAATAATGAAAATAATTGTTAGTTGCAGCCCTACGGGTCCTCCAGGCCACAAGTGTCCTTGAGCAAGATGCTTAACCACAAATTGCTCCCGAAGGCTGAGCCATCGGTATGTGAATGAGTATTCAGATTAGATCCTGATGGGCAGGTTGGCACTTTGCATAGCAGCCTCTGCCATCAGTGTATGAATGTGTGTGTGAATGTGTGTGTGAATGGGTGAATGCTGACATGTAGTGTGAAGCACTTTGAGTGGTCGGAAGACTAGAAAGGTGCTGTATAAATGCAAGCCCATTTACTAAGGAACATTGTATATTAATTTCACTAAAAAAATACTGAAAATAGAACTTAAATACACTTACAACTGATCATTAAATAGAAGTTGAAACTTCAAGAATTAAATTCACAAATTTAAAATGGAGATATCATCTCATTGGATGTGCCTCTTTCTATAGGTTTACTCCAGAGCAGATGTACAGCGTGGTGGCCAATGTGGACCAATACCAGAACTTTGTTCCTTGGTGCAAGAAGTCTCGGGTCATGAAGGGGCGAAATGGCGACATCCGGGCGGACCTCGAAATAGGTTTCCCCCCCATTGTGGAACGCTACACCTCTGAGGTCACCATCATCCCAAACCACCAAGTCAGGGTAAGAAAACAACCATCACAGACACCTAACTCTCTTCTCAAATAACATACTTTGACTCAGTGTATGCTCATTGCCTTTTGGCGGTCAGTGATAAATAAAGGGTCATTTCTTTTGAAACAGGCCGTGTGTACTGATGGATCCCTCTTCAGGCATCTTGAAACAATGTGGAGATTCGCCCCTGGAGCCAAAGACTCACCAGCCTCCTGCAAAGTGGATTTCTATGTAAGTGTATATGGGACTTGAGGGATCAGATTGCATGCCTAAAGAGAGTTCCTGTACTGTTGTGAATGGATTAATGGACTCAAAGGAAGTGTTGCGTAAACTCTCATTATGCTCTAAATGTAGTCTCTAGTAGCATGCTGGATTCCCAAGAGGCCTGAAATAGCTGGCAGGGCAGGTAACAGTGTTACGGAGCGGTTTGACCTTAATGTTGGCTCAGATTACCTCGGGGTCAGCCAGGAAGTGGTTGGATTTCAATAGAGTTAAATAAGATTGATTGTCAACGAGCATTTAAAGCAGTCATTCCCAAAGACTGGGTCGCAGGAGATTTTATTAAGGTCGTCAAATACATTTTAAGATTTATATCTCCAGTACACCTTTGAGTCACATGAGGGAGCCTGAATGTTTGGATAATTGTAGTCTACTTATAACATTGAATCTAATTTGAAAGGCAGCGTACATTCAGTTTGTTTTACTGATGAGAGAAAGAAATAGCCTGTTAACTCCACCTAAATGCTTTTAGTTGTGATTTATCAAACGTATCTTCAAAATAGCTGGTTTACCTATTCAAGATAATGTAAGTTGATGTGGAAATGGCAGTAACAATGGTGGGGAACGTTCATCTCTCATGATTTATAGATGAGGCCTATTGTGATTTGGGTCACGATGGTTTGTCTTTTTTAAAAGACCCAGACTTCTGGCAAACACTGATTTTAAAAGAAGTCTGGCTGTCAAAAACAACTTTTAACTTGGCCAAAGGCATCTTGAGTTTTTCAATTGAATAAACCAAGAATGTCACAGACCGTCAGCTAACCTGTTTGTCCCCCTCTTGTGTCTCTGTAGGTGTCATTTGAGTTCAAATCTCTCCTGCACTCTCAGCTGGCCGGCGTTTTCTTTGACGAAGTGGTCAAAAAGATGGTCAATGCCTTTGAGTTACGAGCAACGTCTCTTTACGGGAACCAGCAGGAGGCGCCACTGAGGAGGCGGTCGACATGAGGCGACCCCTTTGATATCCACGTCCCCCTTGGACCGTTAACCAAACCCTGTTCTACCTGCCATCAACACTTGTCTTAACACAGGAGACTGGATCTTCTTTTTGCACACGCTCATATCTTATACTCAAGTTGCACATTGAACACACCTGACTATTTATTTATAATCCATAAGCTAATTTATTTACTTCATTGTACATATTTCTTAGAGACAGCAATACATGCATGGTTTCAAATGACCATGTTTCTTTGTAACACTGTGGGATAATGTACAGACAAGTGACTCCTGGTCAGCGTTGAAACATCTAGAAGGGTTAAGAGCTATTTCTTGTTCACCACTTTTTTTCTTGGTGGAATTAAAAAGCTCTTATTTTGGTAACCAAATGTCCAAGCGTCTTTTATTGCAGCTATTTTCTTTTTTTAATATACTGTTAAATTTTCTTTTTTGCTCATTTTTGTAATGGACCTCAGTGACTGGGCGAGACCAGCGAGGATTTCCAGGGTAGTGGATAGTTTCAATAACTGTTTAGTCCTTGTTGTGTTTGTATGGGGGGGGTGAGGGGGGGGCACTGTGGCCTCAGTTGCATGAGCACAGGACCAATGACCCGAGGCTACAGTCAATATTATTCAGCTTCTGAGAATCAGTTTTTCTCTCTATGGTAATGTCTGTGTTCATGTGAAGAAACTTTTTTTTTTGGGGGGGGATTTTACTTTCCAAACAACTCATGACCTTTTTATATATTGTTTTGTTTGTTTTTTTCAATAGAGTGCTACAGGAATGAGTCATAAAACCCAGAAAGAAGTTTTTAGCACTTCCGGTTCCTTCGCCTGGATATCAATGGGTTTTTGTAATAGGTTTTTTAGTAAGATGTCTGGAATAAGGTCTGTGGTTAACACAAGCTGAAGAGATTTAATGATTTGTTCCAGAACATTAAATACATCAATAAATATCCCACTTGTGAATTTTGAAGCCCTTTTGTGTCTTAAAAAAGGCGGTTGCTAAGAAGTGGCTAAATGAGACTACTAAACGGCATCACAAGATTATCTACGGAACAAATTTTTAAAAAGTGTTATAAGCATTTGTTTGCCACAGAGCTTATTTTCTGCCATAATTCAAAACTCAATGGAAAAATCCCATTGGCTGTTTGTCGAGGGAACCAGTGGATGCTAACTTCCTACAAAACTTCCTCATCCCTGGAGCACTCTATTGCCAAGACACAAAAACGAGTTCTTGCGGCACAATTACTGAAACTACTAACTCATGTAGCCTATTATGCTAAACCATAACACACACACACATTGCTTTACACTGAGTTTCAATTTCTAAAACACACTTTTTGCAAAATAACTACACGGTTATCTACGCCATTGTTTGCTACCACACTTAATTATCAATCACCTGCACCCAGAATGCACCTGTGTAAACACCTGTGACCACTATCGATAGGATTCAGGTTTGCAGAAAGAGTTAGAGGACTGCAATTGCGATATAGTGTATTTTGTTTACAGTGCAATACAGTAACTATGTTTATGTCCTTCAGTTAAAGTAATTGTGTCTGATACTGTTATGAGAATAAATGTGTTTTGTTTCACCATTGCATTTGTGTTCATAGTCTATATTTACAGCATGCTACAAATGAAAATGCCAAAGAGTCTAGAAGTTAATAGTTTTTTATACTTAGCCCATCAGTGTGCTGTTGGCACAGGGAAAGAGCTATATATGAATGAAGTGCTTGCTTTTGGAAGAGAAGTAAGATATTTTGTGCAGATGTTTTTGTGTTAGTTAATATCATTTTGAATGAAGTGCTTGCTTTTGGAAGAGAAGTAAGATATTTTGTGCAGATGTTTTTGTGTGTAGAGTTTTAACAAACAGGGCCCTCGCTTCAGCGTTTTCTTTGACGAGGTGGTCAAACAGATGGTTAATGCCTTTGAGTCCCAGCCTTATGAAACTTTACAGCCACAAACTAGAGACCTAGGGCATTCAGAGGATGGATGGTTTTCCTAGGTAGACTGACAATAAGAGGGTTTATGAGCAGTTTCCAGAACAGAAGTGCTCGCCATCCAATTGCCGAAAAATGCAATTCTTGCAGAAATCTCCAAATGTCAAAAGTTTTTGAAACCAAATCACAGCATGGCTTTTTTTCTGTGGTGTTCCTCAAGGTCTTTATGTCTTAATGTGGTATTTTGGAGGGATTATTGATAATTTGATCAATTCTCGAGTGGTAAAAAATGGTTAAATTTAGCACCAAATCTGTGGAACAAATGGTATCAACCCCATAATTGCAGCAACAATTTATGAGACATAATAGAGCATGGGGATGGAAACCATATACTTATATTATAATGTTCTAAACCCTTTTACACTTTTACAATTTATTTTGATTAATCACTTATTTAATTCATGTTTATTTCTGAAGAACAATTTCACACACAGTGCTGAGATCAAATGAATCTTCAGGTTCCCAGCTTTCAGATGATGTACACCACTACTATGTGACATCTACTGTTGACCTACTGTCTCCCCCTAAATACCCCCTGTAGCTGCCTCTAAAAAAAGACAACAATTGGTATATTGTGGGTCTCAGAGTTGCATGGCAGTAAATCTCTTAGTTCCCTGGTAACCAGAGGGCAATCGGAATTTCATTTCTAATCAGTTGTTGGACTTTAGTGTGTTTTCCCAACTTTCTCAATAAAGACAATTGTGCAATGTCAGATGTATATAAAAGCGGGGAGGTCTGACAGAGAAAGACTTCACAAAGGCAGAGATTTCAAAACCACAAGGATGAAGAAGATTGCAGTCCTGATTCTAGCGTTCAGCTGCTGCGTATGTGAAGTGGAAGTTAATGGAAACGATGACAATGTCCGTCAGTGCTCACGATCAAGCAGCTGCTGTGTACAATATTCAGCTTGTCCTAGAAGTGTTGAGATTATTTTATTTGAAATGTCAATCATCATTTTGATGAGATACATGGTTAACTTTAGACAATGAGCACCATATCATGAAAAAACTCACTTTTTCAGTGCTTGTGCTCATACATTTGGGTATCTGGAGTGCCTACCAACCCACAAACTGTGAAATCAAACAACCCTGTCCGTTTTTTGTAGGCTGCCGAGATCAGAAAACGTGATTCAACAAGCCATTCATATTTGGCTCCCCTTGCTATGACACATGCGGGCTTATTAGACTATACCACCCACAGCTTGAGATCTACCTTTGCGCCATATTTTTCTATCAAGAAATCAATCAGAGCAGACTCGGCTTTTTCAGGAGAGGGGCTTAAAGAGACGGGTGTTTCAGACAGAGG
Organism: Sebastiscus tertius; assembly: GCA_916701665.1. NCBI lineage: Eukaryota > Metazoa > Chordata > Actinopteri > Perciformes > Sebastidae > Sebastiscus > Sebastiscus tertius. The sequence continues at coordinate 133,064 of CAKAOH010039237.1, read as the reverse complement.
GCGAGTTTTTAACATTAAAGCATGTAAACATGTTCTAGAAGAAACCCAAAATACAAGTATGAACCTGAAATGTTTTTAATGTGTAGGTTTGATTTTGATATTTCACTAAAAGTCTGTCAAAACTGTTCATGTTTGGTGTCAGGTCTGTGAAAATATCATAACATGAAGCATGTACAGTATGATGGTTCGATCTTTTCATACCATTGAAAGCACATAACAGTCAGCACAATAAAAATTTGAACACCTTTTTGCACATTTTGTTGTTTGACAAAGAAGTAGTTTGAATATTGCGAGGTCTATACTTCTTTGAAAAAAAAAAAAAAATCTGCTGCTTGCGTGTCTTTCGGGTCGAAATCTTTGTTTTAGCCCTAAAAAGCTGAACATGTATCAGAAATCTCAAGTCAGATCCTCACTATTTCATTCAAACAGCATTATTTCATGCCGATGGAAGGGAATCTTAAACATATTCACCCATGAGCCAAAGTAAGAGATAGATTCATTCAGTCCCATGAAGAAATATCAACCTTTATGCTTGTAGCTCTGTAACAATATTAATCTGTTCATACATTTCTTACAATAATACATGTATTATATATTTCCAGCCACAGTACAGGATATACAGTTTGGTCCCCATTTGTATTAAAACAAGAATGTACAACACAACTGTTGAAAGGCACTCAAGAACATTATGTTTATACATTTTATCTCTGCATACGTAGATCTGATGAATCTACTGTTGAACAATGAGCTTGGCGGAGCAGAATGTCTCTCCGTGGTCATTGGTGGCTTTACAGGTGTAAACATTGGCGTCCTCTGGGCCGACTTTGGCTAAGAACAGCGTACAGCGGCCATCTTCCTCGTACTCTATCTGCACTTTGGGTGTCTCATCCACAGGCTCTTCACCACACAGCCACACCACCTCTGGGTCAGGGTATCCTGCCAAGATAGATGGAGGGGTGAGGACAGGTTTAAAAGGCACAATTTCTGAGATGAACAGTATTTTGGGGGAATAAAATGACGCCTTTCTTGCAAAGTAGTAGGTGTAATATTGGAATATTTGAGGCGTCTTTATTTTTTTTATCTTCCCATAAGATGAGACTTTAATGTTTTTGCTATTTAAGTCATGTCTCAAGTCACTGCTTTGCAACAAAGCACACAAAAATGTCACAAACGGGAACACGGGTGCTGTTTGAGCTCTTGAATGAAGTCGTACGTACCTGTGAGGTGACAAGAGAGACGGACACCGGACCCCAGAGCCACTGTCTGGTCCTCCAGGCTCTGGGTGAACTGGGGTGGTCCCTGCATCTTGCGCTCCAGAGACAGCAGGGCGTGCTCTGCCTCCGGGCTCAGGGGTAAGTCTGGGACAGGAAGGAAGGAGGAAGGAGGAAGTAGATGAAAGATACAGCAACGTTAAACCAGGAAACTAAAATGGTCCTGATGAGAAGATGATGGAAGAATGTGAGTGTCTTACCTTCTCCAGGGCTGGTCGGAGATCCCGGGGCAGAGCTGTCACCTTTCGACAGCAGAGCCATTCTCTTCAGGGCTAACAAGGCCTTACCTGCTTTCTATGTAACAAAAGAAAAGTCTGGAGCAGAAACCCAACACCTCAAAGTCAAAGACAAACATAAAAGTAGTGCGCTGAGGTGTTACCTTCCACTTCCGCCTGGCTAGATACGTCTTCATCTTGTCCTTGGACAGACTCTTGGAGGTGGTGAGATCACCAGACTCAAATCCCATCCAAGGGTGGGCAAGAGCCTCTTCACAGCACATCCTCCGCCTGGAAAACACACACAAAGTGTTATAGGTGGTTAAGTGAAGATGGTACCTGTGCTACAGCTGTGCAATCACCTGGTGTCCTTGTTGAGCAGGGAGCTGATGAAATCTTTGGCCTCGTGTGTAATGTCATCAAAGTCCTCATCGAACTCCCACTCGGCGGCTGTGACCAAGGCGAGGGTCTCTTCGTCGTTCTTACCCTGGAAGGGAGACTCACCGCTCAGTCTGAAGAACAGAGAAAGAGAGACAGCAGTGTCTTTATATTAACTGTTTCAACCTACATCCACTAGGTGGCATTAAAAGTCTGAGACATTCAGGCAGTAGGCGGTTGATCCATCATGACTGTCACCATCAGCACAGTCAGTCTAGTGTGTTCTATTAAGTTTCTCAAAGTGGTTATTTGCAGTTGATTAAAAGACCTTTTTCAATAGATTGTTCCAATTTAAATGGATCAGTAAACAATGGATATGCATGACATAAAAAATGTTTAAAGGAATTGTTACATTTTAAAACTACTCTTACACAGTCATGTACAGTAAATATTAAGCCACCTCTAGCAGCAAGTTAGCTTAGTTTAGCACAAAGACTGAAAACAGGGGGAAACAGTTATCCTGTTTCTGTCCAAAGTTAAGAAAATCCACCTGGTTTCCTAAAATGTCAAACTATTCCTTTAAAGTAGGGATATCCAAACTTTTCCATTGGAGGGCCAACTCTGAAACCTAATGGTGGGCTACAGCCAAAAGCAAACACCTATTGTATTTTATTGTATTGTTAAGATGCAAAATGTTAGGATCTCAAGTTCCGTGAATTGAAATGCCTTTTTGTCCGTGTGCGTCTCGAAATTATGAAAAATAATTGATAATTAGGAATCCTACAGATTTAAAGAGCATCTTTACAGCATAAACAGCGATTTATATGATAATTTTTTAATTATTATTTTCACTAGATACACTTGGCGGGATACATCAAACCTTATGGCGCGCCAATTTTGGCCCATGGGCCCCACTTTTGACAGCCCTGCTATAAAGGTACACTGTGTAGCATTTCGAGGGATCTATTTGAATAAACGTAATATAATATTCATAGGGAGCGGTTCCTCTTCACGGAGTCTACCATGTTGCTCCGCCGTGTTTCTACAGTAACCCAGAACGGACAAACCTAAAGGCCACCGTAGTTCTCTGACAAGCTTGTGAAACTGCGATAACGTGAGCCGCAGAGTGCAAAACAGTGGTACCGCCAGCCGCCGTCTGACTTCCGTTGATCCTAAAGTATATTATTACTATTATTATGGTAAGGATGGCCTCTGAGTGAGGAGAACGGCGTCACCACAGTTTTGCACTCAGTGGCTCACGTTACCGCAGTCTGGGAGAGAGAACAGTGAGTGGAGGGATACTCGGTTGGTTGCAATCTGCAACTACACCACTAGATGCTGACAAATCCTACACGGTGTACCTTTAATGTAGAAAGGGCCATGGGAGTGACAGTGTGACTCACAATATGTAGCAGATGACTCCTATGCTCCACATGTCAGTGGTCAAACCCACAGGCTCATAGTTGATCACTTCAGGTGCCACAAACTCTGGCGTCCCCTGCATCACCTTCAGAGGTTTGTTGACATCTGTTAATCATAAATTGCATAATTTAGTATTGAAACATTCACTAGAATGATAAGTACATATTAAGAGTGTTTCACTTCACATACCAAGCCTGCAGGCTAGCCCGAAGTCGATAATCTTTACGGAGGTGCCAGTGGTGCCAACACACACGATGTTTTCGGGTTTGATGTCCAGATGGACGATGTTCTGCTGATGCATGTAAGCCACCCCCTCCAGGATCTGCTGCATGTAGCGCACACTGGCAGACTCGGTGTGCTCAAAGTTATCGTCCACAATGCGCTCAAACAGTTCCCCGCCATCGATGCTGCAGACAGACAAACCACAGTGACGTATTTATTTGTATGCAACCAGAATTTGCAGATTTTCAACTACTTTCACGATGATACTCACAACTCCATGATCATAACCATCTCAGACTTGTTTTCATATGCCGCGAGACACTGAACCAGTCTGGGGTGGTGGAGGTGGTTCATCAGCTCTATCTCTTTACGAGCAGCCTCCCTCTCCTTGATACGTTTGCCTTTGTAGAACTTCCCTGCACACACACGTCCTGTCTCTTTGTGGGTTAGCTTGAACACCATGCCGAACCTTCCCCTAATGAAGAGATGAGTTTAGTTCTGTTTTTAATCTCTGAGACTTTGAGGAATAAATGTAAAAACAATCCTTCATCTGAGATCTGTGATTCTAGCACACCTTAATCCGTCAAAGGGAAAGAGCACCGTGCATTTCTTGCCATTATTTACTGAAAGCACTGGCTTTCTCCAACCTGCATGTGTTGTTTACTGGCGAACCGTGTCTCAACATGCATGTCATTAAAACCTCCCTCTGTTGCACTTGGCAGGCCGCCCCTCTTCCACGCTAACAAAAGGCAGATTTTTCCTTGAAAGGTCAAGCTTTCTTGCCTTTCTGAAGAAACTCTTTGAAGCTACTTGGAGAAAGTTATTTGTTCCTGACAGATACTCACATTCCCAGTTTCTCCTGCAAACTGTAGTGATCTGTGACTTTGTGTGAAGAGTCAATAGTGACACAGGAATACGCCTGAGGGGCCTCTTCTTCTTGCAGTTTGTCTACAACACCAACACACAAAGATGCAACAGCTGTAATAAAAGGTTCATTGTATTTGTCTCCAATTTTGTGGTTTCAATAGCCGCCTCACCTTTCTGCTCCATCCTAAACACTGGTGACTCTGGTCCTGGCTCGCTTACTCCCACTGTGTTGTAGGCCCTCACCCTGAAACAGTATTCCTGTTGAGGTTGCAACCCAGAGCTCACTCTGTATGAGGTGCTCCTACACTGGGCAGTGAGCTCGCTCCAGTACCCGGGCTCAACACGTCCTCTGTTCTTCACCTCGACCACATAACCCAGAACGACACTGCCGCCGTCGTAGCAGGGGCCCGACCAGGACAGCACGAGACTGGTGGCAGAGATGAGGGAGACCACGGGACAGGAGGCCGGAGGCTGAGGCCTCTCTGGTGGGATGATGATGATAAATGAAGTGCTCAAGTAACTTACTTCACCTCCTGATGCTGCAGAGTGTGTGTTTTGCCTTACCTATGACAGAGAGAGTGAGCGTGTGTTCTGCTGAGCTCTTGCGGTCCTTCAATACAACAGAGTAGCGGCCTGTGTGCTGTGGTTTAGCCTCTGCTATGACCAGTGTACTGCTCCGATCTGTGTTTTCTGACCACAGCTCTGGACCATCCACTATCTGCATATATAAAGTGTGTAAGAGAGAGAGAGAGAGAGAGAGAGAGAGAGAGAGATGTAAATACTTTGAGAAATAAAGTTGTGATGGCAGAAAGTGGTTTAACAAGCTTAAAGGTGCAGTGTGTAGGATCTGATGACATTTAGCGGTGAGGTTGCAGATTGCAACCAACTGAAACTTCTCCCGTGTTGTCAAGCGTGTTGGAGAACCACGGTGGCCAACGTGAAAACGCGAATGGCCCTACACATGCACCAATACATTCTCATACATTTACAAATACAACCATACACTTACATACAATATGCTATTTAGTACGCCAAAAGCCTATGTGAGATTTTTTTAGTATGTCCAAAACCTTAGTATGAAACAAATGGTATGTGAATTGCATGCTATTTCTGGTGAAATATATTACAGTATGCAAACACTGGACACTACATCGGCATAAATATCCCACAATGCAATGCGGTATTGACGACAACGTTCATAACAGACGTTGACGGACAGCTCTGTAACATTAATAACACTTAAGAATCCACGTTGCTAGGCGTAATATAGTTTTTAAATTAGTTCAGACTTTTTGATTCTCACAAATTATCAGGTGACAACGTAAATTACTGCTCAGTGCGTCCAAAAAAGATACATATGGTGCCTTCAAATGGGGTCGTGTTTACCGTGTTCACGAGAAGAGACCATATGAACGCCCCCTTCATGTCGTATTCACAACCTCTTAAGTGGAAAGTTTCTGAAAGCTCCAAGTTGTGACGTGTTTGTTGACATTGTCAGAAACGCCGGACGAAGTTCATTTTTCGACACATAATAAGTGAATATTGTAATTTTAGTCGTATATTGTTTTTCTTCATAATTTTATAATATGTCTGAAGAAAATATTGACATACCCAACGGCCTCATCTTTTTCCTCTGTCATTATGCCTTTGCATTTCCTGCATTATGTTACCCACCTGCTAGCTTGCTAAACTTTTAGCCTCTGTTGCTTCTAGACAACGTCAGTAACGTTAATATTGCTGTTGCTTAAGCAGCGATGTTCTCTGACTTAACCACTTGAACGCCAAGCATATTATGAACACGACTTCCCGTGTTTTAAACACAAACTCACAAGTTTCATTTGAAGGCACCAGGACTACTGTTTATTCAGCCAAAAGTATGTTGAACGATAGTACACATAGTATGTAGAGTATGTAGTGCATAGTATGTGATTTCAGATGCATTTGGTTCGTCTGTTCTGGACGTCTGTAGAAACATGGCGGTGCAACATAGTGGACTCCGTCAAGAAGACCCAGCCGCTCCCTATGTAGATATGAAAGGCTCATTCTAAGCTAACGAAAACACAACGATTCTTAGTTTCAGGTGATTATACACTAATGAAAACATGCTTGCTACACACTGTTCCTTTAAAATTACAACACCTGTTCTTTGTTTCTGATCCAACATGACACTATAGGAGGACTGCCGGTGAAAGAACACGTCACTCGTGCAGTTTGTCCCACCGTCACCTCGAGGTGCTGTGGAGGGTTTACGAAATGTAATGCTGGACCTGCAAATAAAACAAAAAGAGTGCTTTCACTCAAAGCCTTGGGCGGGCTGAAGGCCTAAAACACTGGAAGGAAACTATCTAGCGTGGTGTGTGAGATAAAGACAGAGAGCCGGAGTTAGTGCGGTGGGATTACATCATCTGTGGTTTGTGCTGTGCTCTAAGACTGTAAATGTGTTACTTCCCCCAAGACCCTTATTATTGTGTATTATTTAAGTGTCTCAACTGGAAACACAAGTGACCTTCTGCACACAAGCACTTCCCTACCTTGTTAAACTAGTTCACCTGTTGAATATGTATCCATGTTCACACTCACAGCTATTTACTTAGACAAATATCTGAAAGCAAACACACATTTAAAGCCTGTACTCTATCCTAGCTATATAATGTTACCATGCATTTACATTAGACTAGAAAAATTCCATATATGAGCTGGAGCCATTATCACCTCTAAGACTATCGGTATTCAAATACTGTGGCATCATGGGGAATTTGACTAGACAATCTGATAGAATTAGCTTTAAATGGCTTTACTGTCTACCTACTTAACAGGCTCTCCCACTCTAGCCATCACTTGTATCTTATTTACAAAACCACAAAAAGGCCATATGACATATCCTCATAACAACAGGCATTCAGACCTTATTATGTGAGCTTTTCATGCTTTTATTGTTGCAGCCTACACCCTGTAAGATAAAGTTACCCAGTATATTGGAGCACAATAGAGCCAGACAACATTATATCAAGAACAAAAGCTTAAAAGGTGTAGCCCTGGGGCAAACTACAGAAGCATCAGAAGCAACTCACACATAAAACTCAAATTAAAAGATACATTAACACGAACAAGCAGAAATTCAGACAGTGAATAATGAGAAATCGAAGGATGAGTGCGTGATGGAAAGACAGGTGCATTGCTGAGATAGTGAGTGAGGATTTAAAAGTGTTTCTCACCTGTCCCTGAGTTGGCTCTCTTCTTTGGGACGACTTCTGCAGAGACAGATGAAGCGCAGGTAGGTTTTAGTAGGATAGAGGTGTGGCTCTGCTCTTCTGTTCTACGGCTATCAGTTTACAGAGTCAGCCAGTTTCACTGTACTGTGCACTGTCCACTTCCCTACATGGTGTGCACTTGGGACCGAGAAACCTTTAGTGGGTGTATCATTGTTGTGGAAGTCTTAGATAGTGACTGACTGGCACGCACAACCAATCACACAAGGACTGGAAATGATGTGTTTCCTATTTAATCAAAAATAGCTTGCAACGTGGATGTGCGGAAGAAGTTAAAACAATGGTAAAGAGGCTGAGATATTTTCCTGGTGCATCAAAACGTGAAGGGAAGGAAGGAAGGAAGCTGCATTGTCTGTGTTGTTATGAGCATTAAATTGACCCCTAAAATGTCAAGAATGATCAAATCCATATGTGAAATGAATCATTATCTGATTACCTCTTGGAGTTGAGGCTGGGCTAAGCTTAGGAGAAGAACAAATAGATCCTCTGGACTTGTGTAGCTCGTCTTTGGGAGACTGTGGTGACTTTCCATTCTCCAAAATGCTCTTGGATGCAGAAGTTGGGATGTTTGGGACACAATTCTGCACATCGCAGATGGTTTCATAGTCTGGATTGGTCAGTAAGAGGAAGAGGAAGAGGAGACTGCAGATCATCAGAAATGAAACTCATACTTATTGTGGTCATACTAACTAAATGAGGAACACTGAAACAACCTGCAGGCTTCAGTGTGTCCCTGCAGTGCCTCCCTCACCTCTGACGAACACAGCGGCGCAGCAGGACGTCTTCCCTCCACTGTTCTCTGCCAAACAGGTGTAGGCGCCAGCATCTTCTGGCAAGCACTCCCTCACCACAAAACTCATCTCCCTGCCGTTGAAGGTAGGAGTCCCAAAACGAGCCACTTCACCTGCCCATAGGAGCAAACAAACAAACTAGAAACTCTCTCCCAATAGGCTTAGAGAGAGGGGAAAGGGCTGACAATGTAAAGGTGCAGACATGAAAACATACAATAGGGCTGTCAAAGTTAACACGATAATAACACGTTTGTTTTAACGCCACTAATTTCTTTAGCGCAACTTGCAATTTTTAGGTTGTAGCGGAGCCAGCGTGATGATACTGGTATCACATGAGAAAACCTAAGGAATCCATTGGTACCAACCGTGTCATACTAGCTTTTCGTGAAGGAGGTTAAATAATCCAAAATTACGCTACATTTTGTAGAGGAAAAACTGGCATGGCCATTTTCTAAGGGGTCCCTTGACCTCTGACCTCAAGATATGTGAATGAAAATGGGTTCTATGGGTACCCACGAGTCTCCCCTTTACAGACATGCCCACTTTATGATAATCACATGCAGTTTGGGGCAAGTCATAGTCAAGTCAGCACACTGACACACTGACAGCTGTTGTTGCCTGTTGGGCTGCAGTTTGCCATGTTATGATTTGAGCATATTTCTTATACTAAATGCAGTACCTGTGAGGGTTTCTGGACAACATTTGTCATTATATTGTGTTGTTAATTGATTTCCAATAATACATATATACATACATTTGTATGAAGCAAGCATATTTGTCCACTCCCATGTTGATAAGAGTATTAATTACTTGACAAATCCCCCTTTAAGGTACATTTTTGAACAGATAAAAAATGTGATTCATTTGCGATTAATCGTGATTAAATATTTGAATCAATTGACAGCCCTAATTGGAATATAAGCTTCATTGTGTTGACCAGAAAACATCTAAAATGTCACAAAGAGTTGATTTTTGTTGCAAAATTTACAGCTATTACGGCAAAATGTAAGGGTTCAAGAGGTTAATTGGTTACATAAGAGACCTGTTTTAAAACCTAATGTGAGTTCTTGCAATTTTTGTATATTTATTGTATTAAAAGAATGAGAAAGCCTCTATACACACAGTACAGTACAGGTGCATGTCAGTCTCTGGTAGGACTTGTATTTGTGAATAACTTTGGATAGGATTTTAGAATACTTCTATGCCTGTTGTTGTCAAAAATGAACATGCAATTTTGTTTTTGTATTTTGCCTGACATCTGGTTTGCCTTTTGTAGCTTTGATGCATTAGTGCGGAGATCTGAATAACGCATGCTGTTATTTTTCTTCTACAAGCATACAATATTCAATAGATGTAGACGTATGTTCCGTCATGCTGAAATGAGAAATTCAGTTATGCTATGTATAGTTTCAGTGATTGCATCGAGGCCTTATAGGTTACTTTGGGTCAACATTTCTTTTGCAACATTTGCAAACTTCCCCACTACGGGACTAATAAAGGAATATCTTATCTTATCTTATCTTATCTTACATTTGACCCCGAGCAAACATGGAGATGCAGCAGTGTAAATTGTCCCTGCTCACCATTGTGCAACCACGACACTTTGATCGGCTGACTTCCGGTGAGAACCCCCCGCAGTTTGATGCAATTTCCTTCGTCCACGCAGCAGTCCTGTAGAGGCTCTATGAAGACGGGGGGATCCAGACGTTTACGAGAGGAGATGTTGACAGACCCTGGATGTGGAGGAGAGGGATAAAAAGGGGTGAGAAAACTGAAAACTTAAAATAAGAGCAAGCATGTCAAGGGTTTATAGAGTTTTCATAACTGCATCTATTAAGTCTAGTTAAACCCATCCATCCAGCATCCATTTTCTTCCACTTATCCGGGGCCGGATTGCGAGAGCAGCAGGATTAGCAGGGAATTCCAAACAACCCTCTCCCCAGCAATGTTTTTCCAGCTCTTTCTGGGGACCCCAAGGCTTTCCCAGGCCAGACAAGATATATAATCTCTCCAGCATGTTATGGGTCTACCCCGGAGCCTCTTACCAGCTGGATGTGCCCGGAAAACCTCAAAGGGAGGCGTCCAGGAGGCATCCTGATCAGATGCCCGAACCACCTCAGCTGGCCCCTTTTGACGCGAAGGAGCAGCGGCTTTACTCTGGATGTCTGAGCTCCTCACCCTATCTCTAAGGCTGAGCCCAGCGACCCTACGAAGGAAACTTATTTTGGCCGCTTGTATCCGCGATCTCATTCTTTCGGTCACTACGCAAAGCTCATGACCATAGGTGAGGGTTGGAACGTAGATGGACCGGTAAATCGAGAGCTTTGCCTTCCGGCTCAGCTCCTTCTTCACCATAATACAACGCCCATATAACTGCAGACGCCGCACTGAAGTGACTCACTCCCAGCCCAGAGGGTGCAGTCCACCGTTTTCCAGCAGAGAACATTGTCCTCAGACTTAGAGGTACTGACTCTCACCCCGGCCGCTTCACAGTCAGCTGCAAACTGCCCCAGTGCATGCTGAAGGTCACGGTCCGATGAAGCCAACACAACCACATCATCTGCAAAGAACAGAGACGCAATTCTGAGGTCCCCAAACTGGACACTCTCAGTTCTCAAATCCCCCGTTTATTTAAGTCTTCAGTATATATTTCTAATGCAAATTTTGACCACAAATGTTAGTAATATAATTATAACTTTATTTATATAGCACCTTTCAAAACAAGGTTACAAAGTGCTTTACAATAAAAGCATGATAAAGTAATTAACAACTTAAAATCTAAACAACATAAAATCCTATAAGATATAATGTGCTTCTATATTAATTCACACTCTAAACTACTGTATCACCACACTGATCTCTTTGGCCTGGTCTTAAATGAGAAGTAACACCTTGTAGAAGTGCTACAGACATGAAATGGTGGTGCATCTAAAACAGTTTACAACACCTCATCTTTTTGTTCTTCCGTTTCTCTTAAATGCACATGAATTCAGGTCACCAATGCCCAGAAAACCAATCAATCCACAATATAAAATATATAGTTCATGGTATCTGAATGTGTTTTTTTCTGTGTTTGTGTCTTTTTTTAACTGCAGTACTGATATCAGAGATGAATCCTTACTTAAAGGTTCTGACTCCCCTTGATCCAGCAAAGCTTCATGAATCAAAAGCCCATTTTCAGCACCACAGACAGTGAGTGGTATCACCGTTGCCATTACAGAGGCCTGTCAGGTGTAGTACAGTATCTTAACTCAACATTGTGTTAAAGGAGACCAAATCTGACTGTGCGTTGTAACGCCATATGCAGTATACTAGTTATGGTTTAACAAAATGTTTATTTTACCATCAACCTTTAGCCAGTGTTTACAATCCTCAAGTATTCACTGTACAGCCTGATGTTTACTTCTTGTCTTTGAGCTGCACCTCTGCACACAGACACACTGAGAGATGGAGTTTCACACCTTTCTCACACCACGACTCTTTGACCTAAAGGCTTACAGGTTGCTGGAAAAAAACCCTCTACTGCTGTTGAAAGTGAAACTTTGAAAACACACGCATTGTTTTCAAAGTTTCACTTTGAAAACAATGCGTGTGTCTGTTTTTATCAGTTCCTGATGTTTCAACATGCAAAAACTAGTGTTCAAGATTGTCATCTGCTAGACAGATGTGTATGAGATAATGTCTGCTAGATCACAATCTACACTGAAACTATTTGATTAAGCAAATATGAGGGCTGTCAATCAATTAAAATATTTAATCGTGATTAGTTGCATGATTGTCCATAGTTAATCGTGATTAATCACAAATTAATCGCATATTCTTTATCTGTTCATAATGTACCTTAATGGAAGATTTGTCAAGTATTTAATACTTTTATCAACATGGGAGTGGACAAACATGCTGCTTTATGCAAATGTATGTATATATTTATTATTGGAAATCAATTAAAAACACAAAGCAATGACAGATATTGTCCAGAAACCCTCACAGAACTGCATTTAGCATAACAAATAAGCTCAAATTATAACATGGCACGCTCAAGTCCAACAGGCAACAACTTGACTTTTTTTGAAGTACCCGTATGTGCCGGTCTGCTGTATTACTCACCAGACTAAAATGCAAATGAATCTGTCAGATGGCGCCGCCCCCTGACTGAATAAGCCTGTGATGTTCTTTGTATATTTCCCACAAACCCATCACTGTCTTCCCATATATATATATTTCCCTCCCTTCAGACACTTGTGGGGTTCCTGTGGTGCCCTGGCAGCCAGAAGGGGCAAACAACAGGCATCAACAGCTGTCAATGTGTCAGTGTGCTGACTTGATTCTGACTTGCCCCAAACTGCATGTGATTATCATAAAGTGGGCATGTCTGTAAAGGGGAGACTCGTGGGTACCCATAGAACCCATTTTCATTCACATATCATGAGGTCAGAGTTCAAGGGACCCCTTTGAAAATGGCCATGACGGTTTTTCCTCGCCAAAATTTAGCACAAGTTTGACTGCATTAATGCGTCAAAGAAATCAGTGGCATTAAAACTAATTTGCGTTAACGCGTTATTATCGCCTTAACTTTGACAGCTCTAGCAGATATACATGACATGCAGACAGATCATATCTAGCTATCCAAAAGATTAAACCGTATTAAACCGTAAACTGTGTTACATTTTTCAAACTAACCCCCACGGTTTCACAGCAAAAGGTTTATATTAGCACAAACTGAAAAAGAGTGTGTGTCAGTGTGGGCTGACATGGAAATGAAAGGTCCCATATACAATAAACAATCAGATACTTGGACATTCAAACACCAGATATCAACTTTAAAAGCAACAAACTTTTAGTGTGTGTGGTCTCATTTTCTCTGGAAAAATCTCTTTTTTACATCAGGAGAAAATCAAACCAAAGTTGTTATTGCAGTGCACTGAACTGTTATCAAGGAAGCATCACCATGTTCAGGCCTGTCTATTCAAGCTCTGACATTAAAAACATGACCGATGCTACCAGTTGATCTCTTTCCAAACACTAACACACCCTTGCATTAGTTATGTCCTCTCTGCCTCTCTCATGCAGCTCATACCTGTGTCAGCACCTGTTTCAGTACCTGTTTCAGTACTTGTGTCAGTACCTGTGTCTCTGGTGTCGACAGCCCCTGGTCCGTTCCCTGGGGGTGCAGATGCTGCACGGGCCGGCTTGATGTGCATCCAGAAGGTTGACACATAACGCTGTTTGCTGCCATCACCGTTCATTTCTGTGTAAGAACACCTCAGCCAGTCTGAACAGAACAACTAATAATTCACACAGTCATTTCCCACACTGGTTATCGCACTTCCTTTCTCTGTCACTGCTGTGTGGTGGTGGCGGTGGTGGTGCGTCTGCTCTCTTCTGCTAACCCAGTGCAGCTCTGTCCTCACTCCGTCCTCACACTTCTCTGCACATGTTCAAACTCTCTTTCCTCGCCCTCCCCTGATCCACACTAACTCCACCTACATCACAAATCTTTCTCTTTTCACTTTGGCCTTCTCAGTCATCTCCTTATCTCTCCAAAGTCACTCTAATGCCAGATCCCCCCACCCACGCTGTCTTTATTACCACAGCTAATAGACACACAAACTCCACATAAACAAGGACAGACAGAAAAGAGGGAGAATGGGAGAAAGGTGTGGAGGGGGGAAGGACTTATCTACCAGCCCAGCCAAAGGTCGTATTGTGTGGTGTTTGTCGAATGCGCTGCCGTTTATTGATTTTTCTGTTTGCCCTCTCACTTATCAATGCTGCCTCTGAACTTTGTGTTGCAAAGGTTCATTTCACGTCTGTGGATTGTAAAGCTGTGATTGTGAACGACAGGCTTATAAATCCTACGTGGTACAGTATATCCCAGCACACGTTTCCAGGGTAACAGCGTCACTTAAAAACCTGCTGCCATGGCAACCAGGGATGTCTCAAGAGGGGCCTGCTGTTGTTCTCATGATGAACATTTGAGACCCAATAGACCAGTTGGTGCGCCAGGATTTGTCTGCTCTGAGGTTGTCAAAATTAAATTTGCACATGTATAACTAAAATCATAATAACACACTGACTAGATATTTTTTTTTTATAAAAGTCTGTATATTAAACTATTTAAAAATATACTCATGTGATCCACACATTTCCAATAACTCTAGTGTGTCCAAAAGTCCAAATTCACTGAAAAAAGATAGATGTAATCATTTAAAAAATTAAAAAACATGTTTATATCTAACAAAATGTTCTCCTTTAATCCATATTTGTTGGCGTTTAGCCTTTCAAAAACAACATTTTCACAGCATTCACATTTGCTCTCCTGCTTGCCGCACACAAAGGGAGGCACGCACCTGTATTCAACCACAATAACAAACATCTATTTCTCTCTCACACTAATTATTCAAATTGAGGATTTTGTTCGAGGATCTGTAATTTTTTTTAAGGGAGGGTGATGACGTCAGAAAATATGGATGGTCAGCTTTTCTTAGATACAAGTAGGCATGCATTAAATATTATTATATTATTATATGAACCGCAGTGAGCACAACAGAAGCCCACTGGGTGATTATAATAGCTCTTTCCACTCCCAGATCCCACCTCCCTAAATTCCACATCAGTGATCACACAGAAAAGCACTGTGAGGGGCTTGTTTTAGTTTCTGTGAGGGAAGAATTCCCAAATCAAACATTTACCAAAAGGCTGCACACAGAGAGACCATTGTGAGGACATTTTAGGATGATTTTTATGCCTCCGTAACAGCGACAGCCGCGGCCGGAGGAAATGTTTTCAGGTTGTCCGTCCGGTCCATTCTCGTGAACGCGATATCTTTCATCAAATTTCATCAAATATGGCACAAACATCCACTTGGACTCAAGGATGAACTGACTAGATTTTAGTGGTCCAAGGTCAAGGTCACTGTGACTTTACTTCCGTTCCATTCTTGTGATATCTCAGGAAAGCCTTGAGCGAACTTCTTCAAATTTGGCACAAACGTCCACTTTAGGGCTGACCAGAATGTTTCAAAGCTTCGACCGTTGCCGTGGTAATCAACCTCCAAATCAGTAATGAGTAATAATCAGTAATGTTTCAGGTTTATATATATATATATAAGTATGTAATAATAAAGTATAAATCCCAGAATAGCCCATGAAATAAGGAATAATCACACATTATTCATTATTCATATTCAACATGAATTATTATTAGTTATTCTCAGACAGATGTCGCTGTTTGTTGTGTGTAGAGGTGTTTGTGTGTACAGTAGTACGGCAGCGGCACGGTCCGAAAGCTTCGAATAACTACGAATATTTCTCACCGAAGCTTCGAAGCCCAAAAAATGGTATTCTGGACAGCCTTAGCCCACTTGGACTCAAGGATGAACTGAATACATTTTGTCACAATGATCTAACAAAACGCGTTCTTGGCCATAACTCAAGAAGTTATATGCTAATTATGACAATTTCACACAAATGTCTAACGGGATAAAATGATGTAGTGATGACATTTGATGACATGGATGTAAACTGCAACCTGACTTGTTGGCGGAGGCATACAACCACAAGGTAGTTTTATATACAATAGCATATAGTATTGGCCAAATGTGTGAAATCCATCGCTGTTCAAAAATAGCAAAAGTTGTAAAGCATATTTCAGTAAAGGCCCAGCCCAGTGTCTGCTAAATATTCTCTCTTTTCCCTCACCTCATTGTTCTGGGATAAGAATGATTCCAGAGAAGGGATGAAACCACTGGAATTCCCCAGAACTTCGCTGTTAAAATGAAAAACCGTCATATGATTCGCTCAACAGATTGTTTACTGGAGACAGGCATCCTCCAAGCCTTATTTGGGGACACCACACAGCCACAGGCTCTGAACACTAAATAAACTGTCAAAAAAATCCTAATAATCGTTGTGGTATTAAGAGAGAGTGTCACAGTACAACAAATCACTGTATTCTATGTGCTGCAGATTATGATGGACGCGTCCTCTAATAAGGTCTGACTCAAAGCTGTAAACAATATGTGACAGTTTTCTGGGAGAAAGAAAACACACCCACAGAAAGTTGGCAGAGACTGTGAAGCTGCAGAGCTGCTCATTAAGAGGAAACAGAGTGATAATGCTGCCACCGAGTTTTGGCCCGTAGGAGCATAATTAATATAATGTAGGCACGGGGTCACTAACCGCACACAATGGAGTCTGGAGCAGGCGGGGACATTACTCTACCTCCCTCCTCTGCATGCTGCAGCTTTTACCAGTTGATGTATGCATGCAGGTCTTTCTTCTTCTTTCCTTTAACGACTGCTGTAATAAAACTAAAAGGCCCCTGTCGCCACAGAACTATCCACCATGACTCCTCAATCTAAACATGAGGGGGTAGATGGAGACTGCAGATAGTCACAGCAGACTGGAGGAAAGGAATCTTTGCAGTGCTTCAAAAGTGAAACTGATACAATGTGAGTGGACATGACATAAAAAAAAAATACCCTGAAACTGTTATGCAAAGCATGTACTGTATATCACATGTCAAACTGCATGCTGTATAATACAAGTTAGGAAGTAAGATATAAGAGTGCAGCCTGACAGTTATTTCTAGTTTGTGAAAGCACATTGGCATGTTTCTCAATCTGTTTCAGGAAGTTGTTGCAGAAAACAAAAACTTCCACCATGAAGCCTATTAAGTAATAATAGAATAGACCGCAGGTTCCCAACCTGGGGGACAAGACCCCCACTAGGGGTCGCTAAAGCTTCATTTTAACAGGTGCAAGACAGTTGGCCTATATCTTATCTCAGCATTTTATTAATTTCTGTGAATAAAACTAAATTAAATTTGTATTTTTAAAGTTTGGATTGTTATTTAAGATATAAACAGGATAAGGGCACGGTGAAGACCTGAACACAAACTATATTCACACAGCCTTCCCTCTCCGCTAAACAGGCTCGTCCTGCATTAGAAAAGTACGCAGTTAAAACAACCAAAGTGCTAATAGAACAGTGGCCAAGTGTCAGGGAGAAGAAAACACAGAATTTATATAAAAAAGAAGCCTTTTAAGTGCGTATTATTGTTAAAAATAAGAAAAAAAGACAGAAAATTGTATTAAAAGTTCCTAAACATAACAGGAAAACTCATCTCTGATGCAATAGTCATAGGAAATAATCTGCTCAAAATCATCCAAGTTGCTCGTTTTACACAAACTTCCTGCAGTTATTGCGTTCTCTATTTGGGTTAATTGTACAGTTTATCAGTTGTTCTGTACTGTTATTGTTATGCATTGAATATAGCACAAAATATCCATAAAATGTGTCACATAGTCAGGGGTGGTTAGTTTACTCAATTATAGAAAACATAAAAACGGATGGGAATCACTGGAATAGACAATATGGACAACAGAGAAGCCATTAACAATGCATTATAGTATCATATCATTATCTTCTGGTGATATAATAAATCTGTTTCTTTATCCATCTCATAATTTTACATTATGTGTAGCAGTCCCTCGTTCTTCGGTACTTGCTGTCATTTCGCTTTTTCCTAATTCATTTTAGCTGAATGTCACAATTCCTCTGAGTTGACTGCAGTGGTGGAATTTAACTGTGCATGTACTGTACTGTACTTAAGTACAATTTTGACATACTTGTACTTTACTTGAGTATTTCCATCTTCTGCTACTTTCTACCTCTACTCCACTACATCTTAGAGGTAACAATTGCACTTTTTTCTGCACTACATTTATTTGACATTTACTTTTTACATGATATGCTTATGTATAATGAAGTATACAAGTATACAAATTAGCTCCATGTTGATGAATTACAACATTAAAACACTCTCACATGTACTTGTCCGTGATAAAACAGAATAATAACCTATTATATAATAATGCAACACTGTGTGCATAATACTATACTGTACTTTTGATACTTATTTCTACTTTTATTTAAGTAAAGATTCTGAGTACTTCGTCCACCTCTGAGTTGATTGGAGGAGATTCAGATCACCTGTTGTTCAGCAGGTTAACAACTGAGAGCAGTTTTCCCCTCTCGGCCAATCAGAGAGTGACGACGCCCTTTCTTTAGGGCCTTAGAGAACTGCACACAGGCCATTCTGGTCCTTCCTTGACTTAATGCAGACCTAATTTCTGCAGATATTTTCAGCCAGAAACTCCGGTCTTCAGGTCCTTTGAGACTTCTTTGCTGTCTCAACTTTTCTGATTGAGGGTGAATATTAAAGAACATCTTTCCTCTAGATTACCTGCATCAGGGCACACCTTAGTGCTGTTCATGCAATAGTTTGTGCCTAACGATAACCCAATGCCTACAGGCTTTATTTTGTCCCTTTTGGTTTATTTTCATTGAAACCCCCTTTATAAACATTTATTTATTATTGAAGAGGTAATTGTTTCTTGCTGGAGAGGCGTTTTTATTATTATTTTTTCATTGTTAAGGCACTTGTGAGATTTATTTCTCCAATTAAATATTTCTGTATTATGTGGTTGTGAACTGGTACTCAGGCTTCTTCCCGATCAGCTGAAATCTGGGGAATCAGTACCGCCACATATGCTTATATCTGATTTTTCAACCTTGTGTATCATCGTCTAACACTAATGATAAACTAAAGGCACAGAAATAAGTCAAATATATGAGGAAATAATGCTAATGATGATGATATTATCAAAATTAAATGTCTCCATATCCAAATAACTTGGAGCAAATCATCTAACATCATGACATACCTGAAAGTACATGAATCAAATAGCATGAATTAGCCTTTACATGTACAGGCAGGGGAACTTCACCGCCCTCTGGTGTCAAATTTCTTTGTTTGAACAAAAGAGGCAATTTCCCCCAGTTCTGTGTGGTTCTTTCTTCGGAACAAACGCAGTTTCTTGCATAATATTTTCAAGGTCCTGATACTTACGATAAGGTGTCACTGATGTGCCAAAAGATTAAGTATTTCGTTATTTGTAAAACCTATATTTAAGTATAATTTCACAAAATGCTCCACGTTCCTCATTTTCACACAGGCTGCTCCATTTCCCCTCTAAAATAACACGTACAATTACTACTTTATGACATTATGACTTTATTCTCATAGTATTATGACTTCTTTCTCTAAAACTGAATTTGTTCTAATAATATTACAACTTTTTTTCTAATAAATCTATGACCTTATTCTCAAAATGTCCGATTTCTTTTCCCTCAATGTGGCCCTAATACTCCGTCGTAAAAACCTGCTGCCACATGAGATGCTAATGGGACAATCAGGTTAAGTCAGTTTGAGTAAAATGTGGTCAACCATTTAGTTGAAAAGGCAGTCAAAGGGTTAAACAAAGAATCCTAATGTCCACTTGACAGTAATGATCTAAAACTGCATGTTCAGCTCTTCAGTGTAGCTGCTGGCAGCACTCAGTCCTCTACACACCAACAATGAAGACACTGGTTCCACCTGGAGGACAACTGTGTACATGCAAGCAGTATGTGGCTCCTTAGTTGAGCTACTCATATGATTTGTTTTACTGTGTAAACTAGTACTAGTATATTTTCCACACTGATTTCTTGCATTTGTTCCTCTTACCTGCAGCAGTAAATGTTGGTGCATCATAACAGACAATACCTCTCATCAATCTTTTCAGCTCCATCCTGCCACTGTCTGGTTTAATAAATAGTCTCACGGTGACCTTTAGAGGAAATCTTGTACAACCTAGGAGACTACGATGCTTTATTCTCTGGCATAAAATAGATACACAGTATGACACTTTATGGATCGAACATTGTTAACATAATTAAGAATTTCAGGTGTACAGAAAAATTTGGACGGGAACCTAAAACGGCGCTGTAACAGCCCTCTGAGCAACCTCTTTGACCGATGTTGATGCTTGAACGTCATCTGAAAAAATGATGTGGTCATCACCATATCAGTGGTGGAAAGTAACTAAGTACATTTACTCCAGCACTGTACTTAAATTACAATTTTGAGGTATTTGTGGTTTACTCAAGTAAATCCTTTTCACGCTACTTTCTACTTCAACTCTACGACATTTCAGAGGCAAATATTGTTCTTTTTACTCCACAACATTTAATTGATAACTAGTTACTTTGAATAATACTGTCAGAAGAGGTCACATGATCACACCTGAGGCAGGCAGGCCAGCAGGACACGTCCCCTCCAGGTGCAATCACCTCACCTTAACAAGAGTTTATACACTGCTGCTCCCTTTGTTCTTTCTTTGTCCTTGTGAATTTCCATATATAATAATAATTAATAATTAATAATTAAATTTACTTTTATTATCACACACAATTAAATTGATTTAATGTTAATAACTTTAACTTTCACAAGCTCCCCAGCAGTACAGTATGTAAAATAATTAAGAATAGCTCCACTTTTACCAGCTGCAACATTCATGCATCAATAATTATACATAATGATATATATTATTCTTCATAATGAGTAATTTTACTTATTATATTTTGATGCTAATAGCTTTATACTTTTACTTTAAAAATTTTAATACATGACTTACGTGTAACTATATGACTACTCTAGCTCTGAGTATTTCTTCCACCACTGCATTAATATACATTTTCTACTCACGCCGTCATGACTAGCAGAGTTGTGGCTTGGAGAACTTCACATTCTGTGCTTACTTTCTAAAACAATACACATGCAACTCTTCAGTGGGAATATCATGAAGCGTCCAAGGCGCCGTGAAAAATGTAGCACTTAAGCTGACCAGTGACCCCTGACTTCTCCCACAGCGGCTCCCAGACTGACAGGACAAAAAGTCATATATCGCCTCGGGCTGTAGAGCTGAGAGGCCTGCTGGCCATACCAACACTCACTATTCCCACTGCAGAGGATGTGTTTCTTTCTTTTGGGAAATAATAAACTGTCAAACTAAAAACTCATCCAGCATTTATACATAGATGTGTTGCAAGGTCACAACTAGCAGGACAACAAATAACTGCATGTTTTAATGCGGATGCTTTATTTGCATGGTAAACTTGTGTGTTCATAAGAGTGCCTTTTAGCAGTGTATGAGCCAAAACAGCAGGGGGTGTTGTTCACCATAACAATATTAACATGATCTATTACTGTAATCCGATCTGTGAATGAAACTCCCAGGTGATGATTTTAGATCATGTTACGTTGTCTGTCCGTGTCTTTACATTTTCTAGCTTGTACCTAAAATACCATCTCTCAGGATGTCCTGTACCTTTTTCATAGTTTTGTCTTCCCTGCAGCTGAAATAGCAAATGAGCTCTGTAGAGGTGTCTTTAAATGCTGACCCCGTTGTGCAAAAGGACCTGTTGTTTTTCCGCTCTGTTGGTTTCACACATTGACCGTGACCGCCCGGCCCAGCAGTCCTTGAGGCACCCCAGGCCGACAGCTCCACGTGTGTGGTGGGAGCCACCGCAAAAAAACACAGGATGCAAAAGGAAAACCACCAAACTCCTGAATATCTAATGGATATACTGACTTTCCTGCTATTCCACAAACTGAGAGATTGTATCTTGTTTGCACAGAGCTCTGAGTCATTACACATTTGTGGTTTTGATATGCCGCTCGCAAAACACTTAGTACTTTACTGTTTTTGAACTCTAAAAATCCTTCAAAAACGTTAAATTATGAAGGATTAAAGTAACGCCCAGTCAGATATAATGTTTTAATAACCTCACCAAAGAATAATATAATCTTCTAGCCTTCTGTTGCATTAGTGAACAGTCCTTTTCCCTTGGAGAGAGAGCATTTGTGAGTCGATGTGTTTAACTCCCACCTTTGCAGAGAGGCCCCTCCACCACTCTGTTGTTGGTGAGGGCCCACATGGAAGCGATTACGCCGTGTGTGCGGAGTGAAATTACAGAGAGAACCTACAGAGCTGGAGCCCTCCTATAACCACTCACTCATTCACTTGGATTTACACACGAGCTCAGAAAGCACATACAGCCAAGTGAACACACACCAACAGATATATGGAGACAGATGGGCACACACAGGAGCTGTGCTGCCACCTTGCCTGAAGCGGTACATTTCCACTGCCGGCTCTGTTGGGACAAGGCCGCAGTGTGCTTCCCTCCCTCTCCTGGACGGGAGTGGGACGGGGCCAGGGCTGTAAATTCCTCAGAAAGTGCTGTTAAGAGCGCCTCCATTAAAACAGGGGGGCCGGCGCTCGCCAGAGAGGAGCCGACTCAATAAGTCATCGTGGAAGCCTGAGGCATCGCTGGGGCCCACGGGAGAGTCACACAGACTGGATCAGAGCTGCGTCGTTCTGTTTAACACGCCTTGTTTACCTGGAGATGCAAGTGTTCAGAGTGCTGCATCACTGCATTAATGGGCCAATAAGAATGATTTTACAGCCTTGTAATGTATCTGCAGGGGGTTGATTGACTCAATAATTAAAAGCTCGCTGATCACTTGCACAGATGTTGAATTGTTTTGCTTTTTAGACTCGATTTTTTGAACAGCAACAAAACTCCCTTTGGCACATTGTTATTTCAAGAAATTATACTTCCACAGTCTGACGGTTTGGATCAGAAAAAGCTTTGTTCACAAGCCAAAATAGCATGCAACATCTCATAATTATTTTTTCTGTATCTCACAGCAACGCTGTACAGGAGGTGGTCTAGTTGCTGGTGCAACAGTTTCAAAATAAAAGTCAATAAAGGTGCCATTATACTGTATCAACAAGCCCAGTGTTTGGTTTGTATTGCGGTTTTTGGATCACGGTTTCCGTTCAGTTTGTTTTGCACATTGGAGAGAGGAAAAATAAAACCATCTCTAATGTGTTTGAACTCCAAAATATATAAATAGATTGATTGATAGTAATTAGGACTGTCAGAGTTAACGCGATAATTCGTCTTAACGTCACTAATTTCTTTAATGTATTAACGTAACTTGCAATTTTTGATTTGTAGCGGGCTCAGTTTAGCTAAAGTGAAGATACTGGCGTCACTAAAATATTAAGGCATCCATTGGTACCAACCATGTCATACTAGCTTGTCATGAAGGAGGCTAAATAACGCTCCAAACTTGGGCTAGATTTTAGCGAGGAAAAACTGGCATGACCATTTTCAAAGGGGTCCCTTGACCTCTGACCTCAAGATATGTGAATGAAAATGGGTTCTATGGGTACCCACGAGTCTCCCCTTTACAGACATGCCCACTTTATGATAATCAAATGAAGTTTGGGGCAAGTCATAGTCAAGTCAGCACATTGACACACTGACAGCTGTTGTTGCCTGTTGGGCAACTGTTGAGTTTGCCATGTTATGATTTGAGCATATTTTTGATGCTAAATGCAGTACCTGTGAGGGTTTCTGGGCAATATTTGTCATTGTTTTGTGTTGTTAATTGATTTCCAATAATAAATATATTAAATACTTGACAAATCTCCCTTTAAGGTACATTTTGAACAGATAGAAAATGTGTAAATAATTTGCGATTAATCGGGATTAAATATTTTAATCGATTGAAAGCCCTAATAGTAATGAATGATATTTCTATATTATAAACAATAACACTGATTTTATACATGAAATAAGCCAGGCTACTTAATGCCTATGTTTGGATAATTGCCTTTTCTATATCTCATCAAATAATTAGCAGGCCTGTATTTAATAGAGGTGCAACGGTTCAACAAGCCCACTGTTCAGATTGTACGTCATTCAACAGTTTGGTTTTTACTATTTTGCATCCCTAATATCTACTGATATCGCACGTCTTTAAGACACATCTCATATACAGTAAGTCATATAAATCTAATTACGACAGACTATGTCATACTACGTAGTAGACAACATACTCTAGATTCATTACAAGACACGATGAAACATGACACATCAAACAGAATGCTTTGGGCTATCAGTGTATTCACACTCTGAAAGGTGATCCATCTCGGTAGCTTCATGTCTGAGAACCACAAACTCTTGTGCAGGGTTTTTTTCAGGATTTCATACTCTGATAATAATATTTCAACGGGTAAGCACATGTCTAGTTTCTATGGCGACGCAGCTCAAACTTTGCAACTCAATAAACCATCATCAAATTTCAATGAATGTAAAAAAGTTGATGACATAACACGGTAGCTTAAAACCCCAGACACTTCATCCCTCCTCGTCTTGTCATTGCGCCATCACCCCGAAAGTTTACGAGAGTGGCACGGTTGTGTACACACTGTGGCGTCTGGATGCACATTAACCATTCCCTTCCCTACACGCACACTCCTCCCAATCAAGCCCATTATTATCCCAGGCGTGCTGCAGGCTCCCAAAATATCTGTCACGCAGCTGTCGGCACCTCTCTGCTCAGCAGCTGGAGAGGCTCCGAGGCACTCCCTCCCTCGCTTTCTACCCTGATAGAGTCGCCCTGAAGGACACGGGGGCAAATAAACTCCCCTAACATCACAGAGTTAGTTTGTTTCCTGGTCAAAGAAACCCCTGAGTGGTCCGCGCACTTATGAGCAATAAAATCCCAGACAAATGGTGTGCGTGAGGCACGAAAACGAGCCACCAAGAATGTGAAGTTGGGAACTCCTCTCCACAACTTCTACTATATTTGCTCTCTGCTGTAAGGCCCCCATGTTGATCTGATTATTTGCTATGAGAGGCTGTGATTTAAGAACAGCTGAACATCTTGTAAAGACATGATGCAAGTCATAAAGAGACCAGGGGGACAAATCATCACAGTGATATTAAAACAAATAAAATCCTTTTTTCTTCAACAGCAAAAACTACCTTGCTATCATATGTTTCAGTGAAAAATATGGCCTCAACATGAGTAAAATGGCTGTCAAGTTACAAAAAAAAAATGATTTTAGTGGATACAAGATAAATGGAGAAAAGCAGGACACCTCCTCACGGTGACTGTCAGCACCAGTATTTATGGCTGGAGGCCCTGAATCAAAGTCAGAAACTGAAATGCACATTAAAGCATCGCTCTCCTGCCAGCTTGTCACGCTCCGTCCCACTCACAGTGGCCGCTGCCTCTGAGAGCAATGATAGGAGGAGAAAGAACATATTGCACTTCCTGTTGAGATTTCAAGGGAGAGCAAGACAGATAGATATAGTATGTGCTCTGGAAAATCTCAGCTGCTCTCCTATGGTTAGGATAATGTATGACTGCAACTAATCCAGTGTTGGCCTTCAGAGCAGGAGTTCTTCTTGAGTTTGTGCCAAGATTTGATTAGAAACAGGCTTACTACAAGTCTGGGTAGTTCTTTTTCCCCCTTTTTTCTCAATCCTGATTTCCTTTGTCTGTTTGAAAACCCCTTCAGAGGCCTGATATAATTCTTAAACAGTAAAAAAAAAATGGTATATTCACACAAACTGGGCTCCACAGTGAGAACGCTGGCGCTTGTGACTAACAACGTGATCCTTTTTCTGACACGCCAAGGCCTTCTCCCAACAAGAGCGACATCATAATATCAACTCCAGGAGCATTCTTCCCGTCTTAACCCCCAATCCTCGGCTTGTCCCTTCTTGCCTTAAGCAAGCAGGAAACGGCTGCATGCAAGATTTAAGATGTGAGATCAACAACGTGGGAGACGGCTGCCACTGAAAAACTGGGCAAGGACATGAAAGAGAAAAGGATCTAGACAACTACCCACCTCGTGTGCACAGTTAATACGCACTGATACAGTGGGTTTGTCACAGTGTTTTCACTATAAATTTACTGTATCAAACGGTAACTTCACACGAGGTGGGTAGAGTAAGATCCTTTTCTCTTTAATATGGGTTTGATACAGTAGGTTTACCATGTAATTATAAACCTGAATGTCTTACAGTTCTCTGCATGTATAGAGAAACGCCACCAGGTAACTCAAGAGACCCAACATCAAGGTTTACTGAGAGAAAACCACTTTGTGAAAAGTTTTTTCCTTCCTGGCATAAGTTAAATGCAGAGCATCTGATTCTATTTAGTTTTAACGGCCAGATCCAATGTTTCTGTTGAAATATTCACAAAATCACGGTCACGTCTCCTCATTTGGATTCTCCTTCCCTTCCCTTTTCTTTGTTGTTTTCCCCTGGAGAAAAACAAAAGCAACCAAATAATACAGAATTTTCCATCACGCTCTCCAAAAAAAACCCTCCTCCCCCCCCGCCCCCCTAAACCCTAAAACAATCTCACATCTCTCTTTTTACCACCAGCACCCCACCCGACGCCGCCTCTCTCTCCATTCTCCTCATTCGTTCTCTCTGCTTCGGTGCAAAGCCAAACAAGCCAGCCATTAAGTTGAGTTAAGCGCAGGAAGTGGGCCTTCGGGCCAGGCGGCACTGTTTACAAGGAGCTAGTCAGGTTTCAGCGGTGCTTTGAAGTGAGCAGCACACAGGAGACTGTCTGTCACTAGGCAAAGGCCCAGCACCGCTCCACTGACTCACTCGCATTCCCCCCAATCATCTAAGCAGAGAGAGGGAGGGAGGGAGGGAGGGAGGAGGCAGAGGGGGAGTAAGAAGAGGGGAGATTTATGCTTCTCCCACCCCCCCTTGGAGTATCTGTTTCCACCTTTAATCACTCTTACCTGTCTGTTATTTCTTTACTAAACCCCAGATAAGGATAGAACATCAACTTGTCCAACAGGTCATGATATATAAGGCTCAGTTTTATGCTCATATCAGTAATTATACTGCCTAATATAGTGATTATGTGTTGCAGCAACAATACGAATGCACTCACACAGTACTGTGCTGTGTTTGCGTGCCATTCTCAAACGCCTGCTTCTAGCCCAAAGTCTGCGCTCTGAGGCAAGAGGATCAACTTTCTCCAACACACCCATCTACTTCATGACATCACCGCAGAGTCGATTCAGTTTCAGCCGTGCGTGGCTTTGGGGGATTCCAACTTGGCGGCGGAGCAACGGTGGCTCCAGAGAAGTAACACCACAGCAAACCTGAACACCCCATTGTTTTTTCACTCCACCAAAAACACAAAACAGGCGGAGACGTTTTCACACCTATGCAACGGCACAGACTTCTCTCGCCAGATGACTCGTGTTGATTTAAGCGAGCCCTCTGTCTCTAACAACGGGCTAAAGAAGAGGTTCCTTGTTTTGTTTGGCACTTGGGAGGCGATGTTACATGTGTGAGAAGCATTCTTACAGGTTGGCACCAGTTTCTCGGTCACACGTAGATGTGAAATATTTCAGGATATATTGGAAGGAGAGGTGTGTTCCATTGTCTCGGTATAAACTCACTTCTTGTATTAAGACGGCTACAGTCTTGTGTAAGAGGCTAATTCCATGAAGAATCCCAATAATCTCTTTTACTGCCAGTCTGAGACAACAGATGTTCAGGTGTGACACCACCTCACCCCCCTTGAGAAGACAACATGGCTGCTCTTTTATCAGAGAAAGCGATCATTAAATACTGAACATAAGGAAGAGAAAAATAAAGAAAAACACTCCCTGGAATTAGAAATTTAAAACAAGCATTTGATTTAGTTATTTCATTATATCTGCACATTTTGCAGTCTAAGCACATTTTTTTTTTAGGGCTGTCAATCGATTAACTGCATGATCGTCCATAGTTAATTAATACTCTTATCAAAATGGGAGTGGGCATATTTGCTTGCTTTATGCAATTGTATGTATATATTTATTATTGGGAATCAATTAACAACACAAAGCAATGACACATATTGTCCAGAAACCCTCACAGGTACTGCATTTAGCAATAAAAATATGCTCAAATTATAACATGGCAAACTCAGCTCTCAGTGTGCTGACTTGACTATGACTTGCCCCAAACTGCATGTGATTATCATAAAGTGGGCATGTCTGTAAAGGGGAGACTCGTGGGTACCCATAGAACCCATTTTCATTCACATGTCTGGAGGTCAGAGGTCAAGGGAATACTTTGAAAATGACCATGCCAGTTTTTCCTCGCCAAAATTTAGCATAAGTTTGGAGCGTTATTTAACTTTCTTTGCGACAAGCTAGTATGACATGGTTGGTACCAATGGATTCCTTAGGTTTTCTGGTTACATATGATGTAATTGTCTTTACTCTAGCTTTAAAAAACGCTACAACCTCCGAAAGATTGATTGCGTTAAAGAAATTAGTGGTGTTCAAACAAATTAATTAAACTAATTTCCACGAAAGAAAACGTGTCCTTGCGCACACAGAGATATGGACTTGTGCTGTATTTTATGTTTTCCCAGTGACACACTCTGTATAATTACCTCCACAGACACCTGCTACGTCCTATCATTTGCCATCATTATGCTGAACACAAGCCTGCACAACCCCAACGTCAGAGACAAGCCCCCCGTGGAGCGCTTCATCTCCATGAACAGAGGGATCAATGAGGGGGGAGACCTCCCAGAGGACCTACTCAGGGTGAGAGCTTTGACTTGATTAGTTTGTTAGGTATGACAAATGTATCCAATGTAGCGTGCATGGAAAAAGAGAAACCTATAAGAAGATCTCCGCCGTGCAAAGCGGCGAGTCACCGCTCGCTAATTGCGATGCTGCAGCTCAGCAGAATTAGATCCTCTCCCCAGATACTGATGCTAATGATCTCTCGTGATCTCGCTAAGAAAAACACATAAAAGCAAGTTGATCTACCCACATAGTGGAGGCTGACGTCTTTACCAAAGTGCCCTTGGCTTGTGTTAAGTCGAAAAAGCCACTTTGTCAAAGCACCCAGACTCGTTGAGGTATGAATCATTGTCTCTCGCTTTCCGGCACCTAAATAGAATCTGTCAATGTCTTATTTAACGCACCGTTAGTCTGAAGGCTGAGTTGGATGTTCGCAGAAGTCTGTGAACTTGTTTCATAATGTGTCTCTCTTTTTGTTTTCTTTCTCCATCCAGAATCTATACGACAGCATCAAGAGCGAACCCTTTAAGATCCCAGAGGATGATGGGAATGACCTGACGCACACTTTCTTCAACCCAGACAGAGAGGGCTGGCTGCTTAAACTAGGTGAGTGTGTGTGTGTGTGTGTCTCTGCACATTCCCCTTGCTGAGGGAATGCAAGACATCCTGGATGACTTTATTTGGTTGCTCTACCACTCATCGGCCCAATCCCAACATCCACACTCACAGACTCACAGACTTTGAGGCGCGCTCCCGTAAAGTCATTGAGCGTTTAGGGCTGTCCCACTGTCAAATCATCAAGTCCTTGAGGGCTCTCTCGCAGACATTTTGAGCCCTTTAAGAACACTTTCCTTAAGAACACTTTCCATAAGTCCCCATTTCTGCAAACTTTGCCTGAGGGAGTTACCCACAATACATAGCGCTGTGACGTTAAAAACAGGGTTACCGCGGTTACCAGGGGAAGCCCCGAAGCGAATAAAAAAGGTAAACAAAGAGGACGACACACGGATGTTCAGCCGGGCGTATTTAAATTTACACAGAAACATTAACATTAAGGATTTAAGATGGTACATTAAAAACGCATGAAAGATTAATGCAAGCATAAGATTATATTACACACCTGGTTTATTCATCAAGCTAGAAAACCATGTATATATATGTATGTATATATATATATATATATATATATATATATATATATATATGGTCTGAAGTATGTATAAGGTGTGCACATTCTCACTGCACAAAACATTTTATATTATGTGTGAAAACGGTGCAGGCATGTTTTTTTATTGTGTTTGCATCGTCGTCATGTTGATGAGGTTTGGGAATTCACACTGTAATTTATTTGTTCTGTATGAGTTTGTGTGCCAGGGATTGGATGTGGTTGTATGCTTTCCTAATGAGGTAATCGTTTTTGGTCTTATTTCTTTTTTTTGACATTTGTTTCTGTTTGTTTACACGTGTTTTTGATTTGGACCTCGCCCTGCAGTTCACAACACATTAAAGACATTAATTTAACTCCTTTTTTCAACACTTTTAAGTGCTGTTAAAGGTTGATTTATTATTGAACATAAAAGGTTTAATAGTCTGGATACCGTTTGTCAAAGGTTAAAGGGGCGAACACACTGCAGGTGATCAGTTTTATTGCTATGTTCACACACACACACACACACCTGGCTCTGACCTGCACATTCCTCTCACTCTGTGTAACGTCTCTTTAGTCTCATCAAACTAGTGAGTATGAATGCAAATAGCCCCATTGTGGCTCACAGACCTAACATGATTACATTCTAGTACGGTTCCTCCCTGGAGCCATTTCCCCGCACCAGTTCTCGCTATAATATTTCTAATTTAACTCTCTAAAAATAAACCCTGGAGGATGTGAAGGAATAAATGTTTTTTTTGTTTTTTTTTTTGTTTTTTTTTTAGCAAATCTCTCTTTGCTGAGCGGAAATTTGTCCGTGCTAATTCAATAGCCAGAGTCTATTGAAATGCGAGGAAACCCGGAGCTTTTGTAATTATGTGTGGCCCATATAGGCTCATGTGAGGCGCCACAAAAACAGGAAGGAAATGCTGCAGTGAAAAGTGTTGTTGTGACCGTAAGGGGTGGTTAGTGTTGAGAGGAACTAATCAGGAATGTTAGGTCAAAGCACACACACACAGGAAATGATCAGAAAGTGCTCATGCACTTCATGTTTTCATTCATGCTTTGTGTTTGTGTTTGTAAGCTCGGGGGCCAGTTGCATAAAAATAGACCTAGTCTTTGTCTTAAATATAACTTTAAGTCAGACTTGTTATCGACACTTAAATGTACCTGTTGCATAAAGCTTAAGACTGATTTAGATAGCCTATCGCACAATGCATTATGGGTGAAATAAGACTCTTCACAGTATGGGAGAAACAAAAAAGGTAAACTAAAGGTATGCAAAATCAAATAGTCGTTAAAAAGATGTTCAGAAACAATTCAAGAATATAGAAGTAGACAGAATAAAAAAAAGTAATGGATAAAAAGTTGAAATAACTATCTAAAAAATAAGCTTAACGTAATGGATAAACAGTTGAAATAACTATCTAAAAAATAAGCTTAACGTAATGGGTAAACAGTTGAAATAACTAACCGACCTTCAAACTGATTGTTGCCATAGCAACAAAGCTGTCACCTCAGGCTTAGCCAGGGGGATAGGAGGCTAACTTTCCAGTCAGTCTTAATATTTATGCAACAGACAGGCTTAATTAAACTAGTCTAACCTGACAATCTAAGACCAGTACTAAGGCCAAGACTAGTCTTAAGCTAAGTTAATGCAACTGGACACAGGTTGCATTTGAATGTCTTTCTCATAGTCTGCCCTGCATGCTGCACACATCATACATGTGTCTCCCACCAGGAGAGCTTCCTCAGTGTCAGCAAGTGGTGTTTTCCTCCGACACTGCAGTCACTGCCAGAGGCTGAATTCTGCTTCAAACTAACGTGTTGGAAGTTTGCGTTTGCTCTCTCTCTCTCTTTGCTTTTTTTTTTTAATCTAGTTTGCACAATTTAACACGCGAGGTGGTGAACTTGCTCTGAGGTTTAGTGTGCGTGCGTGTGTGTGCGTGTGTGTGCGTGTGTGTGCGTGTGTGTGTGTGTGTTTTGTGCTTGCATATCTACATGTGTGTTCCTTCAGGGGTGCTTTAGGTGTCACGTCAGGTTCATATCAAGTGGTGTTTGCTCCCCTCTCCTGAGAGCCAATGAGGGTTTCATCCTGCTGCCTTTTTAAAAAATGAATAAGCAAAGTCAGCAATAATTTATCAGTTGCGTGAGTCATCATTTAACAAAGCTGGAAAAGTTAGGAGAGATAACGGTGGTTGATTGTAATCACACACTATTCAGTAGTCTTCAAACTGGCTTGTCTGCATAATTTCAGAAAGTCAAAGTGAACTCATCCAACTACGGCAGCATTAACCTTAAACACTGTTTAAAACATAGAGAGAAAACCTATTAAACAAAGCCTTAAAACAAAAGAAGCATACAATAACATCCAGTATATAGTCAATCTAAAACCTTCCTTTATGTGTAGGGTTAGACAACTCGTAAACAACTGACTTTTCAAAGCCATGTACTGCTTATTAAGCAAATTAAGCATTAATGTGTGTCTAATTGCCACATGACATGATCATGTGGTTGACGACAAGCAGCCTTTCTTACACAGGAAATTGAATTACAGCAGTGAACTAATGAATAAACATGTACGATCAGTGATTTAAAATGCATTGTTGGGTCTGTTTTTGTATGATTTATAGCAGGTCTGGAGGTCAAATATCCACACAATACGACTTTATAATATCCATACAATTTTACACAATTGCACACAAGAATGAGAAAGCGGAGTGGATGTGGGTCGGCTTCATTAATGAGTGTCACATCCCGGCTGCTCGTTTCCTTTGATACGGGAGACAGCCAGTCTGTCACTGGGCTGGACCTTTGTGTGACTTCCTCTCTCCTCTTTCTCTTCCTCTTCCTGTCAGGGGGTCGAGTGAAAACCTGGAAGAGGAGGTGGTTCATCCTGACTGACAACTGCCTCTACTACTTTGAATACACAACAGTGAGTGTCACTCTAAGATGATGTTTTGATCAGTAAAGTGGCTCTTTGCAAGCATACCATATGTGCTGGATTCTGTGTGTGTGGGTGCCATAACAAGACATACATAAATTACATAGACGCCGCATTGACTCCTGGATCGTACGTCATCGTGGGTGCCATATTGGACCTGGCAAGACTGGCCTGTAACCCTATACAAGTGAATGGGGGAGCTGCCGTTTTTCTGGCTAAAAAGCACTATAACGTCTACATTTCTCAACCGATTTAAACGAGTCATTTTGTATTCAAACATTTATGATCTACGAGGATTAAGTTAACGTTATGATTTTTTTTTTCTTTTCTCAAAGATTTTGGTGAAAAGCTCTTAAATATCAATAAATAATACGTTAACGTCACTGCTTGAAATGTACGATACGTATTAAAAACAATAATGTGTCTAACTAATATTATTATACTAATATTTATTGTTACCATTATTTATTTATGTACTATTATTTGCCTGTTATTCTGATTGCTCTTATTAGTAAGTACATAATAGTAATTGCTGTAGTAGTGTTAGTAGTAGTAGCCTATAGATTGAAAGCATGATCGCTAAGCCTACGGTACACACTCATCTCCTGAACGTCTAGCAGCGATTATAGCTTAACTATCGAGATTCATGTAGATGTTATAGTGCTTTTTATCCAGAAAAACGGCAGCTCCCCCGTTCACTTGTATAGAGTTACAAGCCAGTCTTGCTCGGTCCGATATGGCGCCCACGTTGACGTATCGCTGCAACGGGCTGAAGCGTGCAATGTGGCGTTATGTGTCTATGAGTAGATGAGTAGCTGTAATTTCCACTTGTGGTTGCTGTTTAGCAAATGCTTTAATGGTCATCAGTTGTCCTCAATTATGCCCTGGCATACTAGCACTTGTGGAAGGAAACCCCAGACAGACTTGGGTCAGCCCCATGTAGCAACGAAACGAAGAGTCATCTGTATCTTTATTCTTTATGACTGCTAGTGTCCACATGTTTATCTATCTGTGTCGCTTTCTGTAAGAATAAGTTCATATGTGCGTCGTTAAAGGTTTTTTATCATCGCCTCTGTGTCCCCGCTAGCTGCTACATCAGCACTGTCCTCTCACTACCCTTCTATTATCCTTCAGGACACTATCATTATGTCCCGTCCTCTGGTCTGACTCCTCCACACACACATATATTATCTGCTCCGTTAAAGAGCAGCGAGGACGAGAGGAGGAGGAGGGGTACCGATGATTTTATCCTCCTTTCCTTACCTCACTCCTCTACTGTCCTCTTTCCTTTTTCTTCCTGTTTCTTCCCCTCTCGTCTTTATTTTTCTTAAATCCACCGCTTTCTTTGCCTTCGCCTCTTTGTTACTTTTCTGATCTATATGATTTCTTGTTGCTTCTTACTTCATGAATTGCGCTCTCTCTTTGTATTTACCTGCTTGTTTTTCTCCCTCCTCTCATGTTCTTCCTTCAGGACAAGGAGCCTCGTGGGATCATCCCGCTGGAGAACCTCAGCATCAGGGAGGTGGAGGAGCCCAGGAAACCTGTGAGTGTTGCCTCATTAGAGACCTCGCCCTTAGATCACACGTCAAATATCTTTTCCCCCTTCTGTTACTGTGTTTGTTAGATGTTTAAACCGTACGTGTGTCTTGGTCAAATCTCACATCGTTGACACCCCGCTCTTTGTCCGTTCTCCAGAACTGTTTCGAGCTCTATAACCCCAATCACAAGGGCCAGGTGATAAAAGCCTGCAAGACGGAGGCAGATGGGCGCGTTGTCGAGGGCAACCACGTGGTGTACAGGATATCAGCGCCCACGCCGGAAGAGAAAGAGGAGTGGATTAAATCCATCAAGTAAGACTTCTCAAACGTACACTTAAAAAAAGCAAAAGTTTGACATTTTGTGGAACATGTTTTTTTTTTGCTGAGTCAGCTGAGAGGGTTGATTCATCTAAAGTCTTTACATGTTGCCTGGCAACCCCACAGTAAATCCTCTAGTAAAACCACAACTTGTTTTTATACTTCACTGTTGTATGGATTAAATGATATAGAAGATGTGTTAAAAAGTGAGCTTTAGAGGTGCTGGTAGGTGGATTTTGTCGCCTTTGGACAGAGCCAGGCTAGCTGTTTCTCTCTGTTTCCAGTCCTTATGCTAAGCTAAGCTATAAACTAACCTGCTGCTGGCTTTATCTTCATATTTACTGTACAGTAAGGAGGGTATCACCTGGAATTTTTCCCATAGTGTCCAACTATTCCTTTGATAAAGGTCCTAGGCTAAATGAGGTAATACACCAACTTTTAAAGTAC
The DNA here is from genome assembly GCA_916701665.1 of Sebastiscus tertius. NCBI lineage: Eukaryota > Metazoa > Chordata > Actinopteri > Perciformes > Sebastidae > Sebastiscus > Sebastiscus tertius. The sequence goes on along the minus strand of CAKAOH010039237.1, from coordinate 97,924 downwards.
ATTTTCGTGTGGTGGTTGGATGCACTGATCCAACTTTTTCAGTCCTGATACCGATAGTGATACCCGGGCTTTGGGTATCCGATCGGTACTCGGTATTGGCAGAAACCAGTCAGTACCAGGCAGTGACTTTGTAAAACAAAATGGAACAAATAAATACATATTTAGATTTACTGAATTGTTATTTATTAATAAAATAATAAATCGTACACCAGCAACTTGGTAAAATAATCTTCAAAATTAAAAGGAATTACAATTCAAGTGCAAACCTCTTTAATGCATAAACATAGAATTGACTTGAATAGATCGGCCTCATTGTAACCAATACCCGTTCCAGCTATTTGAATTGGTATCGGCCCGATATCGATATCGATGCATCCCTAGTGGGTGGTTGACTTCATAAGCTGATTCCAGTGACCAAGCTACCACTCAATAATAGTTATCATACAAAAATATTAGCTATACATAGACATAAACCTCTTCAGAAATCTACTCTGGCTCACAGTGATGTAGACGAGACCCAGGAAATAAACTGACATGGGTTTTAAAAACACCTTTATCTATACTGAGTATGTCATTACAACATTTGATTTAAATAGTAAAGTAAACAGCAGAAGTGTGGTTTCGTTCCGTCACATACCATACACACTGTAACTCTCAGTAATAATAACCTTGCTGCCTGTCAGTGACCTAAATGTTGCTCTGTAATCGCCTGCATGGAAGATGGTGCAATGTCAAAGAGAGTTGGCTCAGCAGAACAGTATAACACTTGTATACTGTAATATAGTGCAATCCCCCCCTTCCCCCTCTCTCCCCATACTCTCAGAGAGTATTCACTGGGGACGTGATGGGGGATTAGTCACTGCTTATAGCAGCCCAGGGGTGAGCCAGCAAACCCAGTACACCTATCCAGGAGAGGCAACTGGGTTGGCGCACTCGCAGCCACGAAGGCTAACAAGCCGCGGCTTGTGCTTCACCAGAGGAGTCCAAGAGGACTCGGGGTTCTGGGGAGATAAAAGGCGTTTTATGGAAATGATGGTTTTCCCCCTCTTCTAAAGTCGAGATGATCACAGAGGAAACGCCGCTTATCTTGAGTCACAAACACACAGACCCAGATGATGCTGCACCAAGTGGGTCAATGCAGAAAGTGGGCTCATATATTCATGCAATGTGTTAGTAGAAGAGAAAGTATGTATTTTTATTTTTCCCATTACATTAGATATATTTTTGAGGACAGAAATGGAGGAAATGTTATTATGTATTAGTCACGGCAGCCTTGCTTGGATTTGATCACTTTACAGTGGAGTTTTTGTTTCATGAAATTGGGTTGAGCAAAGTGACAATGAGCCGTATGAAAGAGCGGGATAGTCATCGCGTACAGGCTCATTCTTCAGCGCGTGGCGTTGTAAAGGGAATCGGAGATATCCGCAGTGGGGGGTTGAGCCTCTTCTTGCTTTGTGCTGGTGCTAACAGGATTTAGCAGCCGTGAAACTGGGCTCCTCAGTAGAGCCCAAATGGCTTCCTGAGTCACTCGCTCGCATTGTACGCTGTCTTTCCATCGCTCTGAAAAAAAAAAAAAAAAAGAGCGGGAGAGCGCAGAAGAGTTGAGCGCCGCCACCTTCAGACCTATAAACCTGCATTATGGCGGGAGAGAGAGTGGGTTTTACTACGAGTTCTGGAGGAGGTTCCAGCAAACCGGAGTACCACGAAAAAACTGGGGGGGGGTTCCTCTTCAGAAACCATGGAAACCAAACTAGGTCACTGCACAAACTTTTTTCTTTTTTTTTTTTTGATCTAGTTAAGGCAGGGGTTTGTATAAATGTGCCTACATTTCCATATCAAAGATGCTCGAGACCCTCCTCTCATGTGGCCCTTATTATTTATTTCATCGCTGTCCTTTGATTGGCTTCTTCTCCAGGGCCAGCATTAGCAGAGACCCCTTCTACGACATGCTGGCCACCAGGAAGAGACGCATCGCCAACAAGAAATGAAGAGGGACAATCTTCTCAACCTCCGTATCCTCCATCTTTCTCTCCTTCGGTTCATGAACTCAGAAACACTGCGAAGCTGGTTCACCACAGAAATGAACCTCAGTTTCTCTCCTGGACTGTCTACAAGTCATGTGCACTTGCTGGGGAGACATCACACACTACTGAAGGGACAGCAGAGCTCCAGGATACTCCGATATGTGGACTCTTGCATGGAGCAGCACATAAACAACCAAGCAGCCAGTTTGTTTCTCCTCCATCTCATACACACCCCCTACCTCCCCCTCTCATGGTCATAACATGTTTCCAAGTGTCCCTAAAGCACAACTGCCATGTTTCAGGTGCACATGCATGCATGTGGGTTATTATAGACCAATATGTTTGTGATTGTGTGTGTGTGATTGTGTGATTGTGTGTGTGTGTGTGTGTGTGTGTGTATGCAGCAGTGTGCATGCGATCAATGCACACAGTATCTACATTACGGGCGCATAAGTGATGCAAGCGCTCTCCACTGTGCTTTATGAAGAAGTCGTAATTCAAAATCAGAGTTCAGATGTATGGTCGGCTATGAATAGAAGAGGAGACAGATGGACACATTTGGGAGTTGGTGGGTGGATCACCGCAGCATAACCTCACCTGGACCACGTGGTCACCTCTCTCTGGTGCTGAATTCTTCTCTCCAGGTGCCATGGCTGAAGCCCTGCTCAGAGTGACCTCAGAAAACAACGCTGGCTTAACATTTAGGTTTCCCAACAAAGCGTCACAGTCTCAAGTCAGCTGGGCTGATTTCATTTATTTGTGCGGAGCAGAGAATTTTTGAAATGTGCATACTTTTTTATTTTAGTTGAGGAGAAAAGGAGCTTTTGCCCGAGGCCTGAGATGAAACTTGCTTTTTTGGACTCAAAGTTGTAATCCATAAGATTTCACTCCTGATTTGGCGACACAACCGTGATTAATGATGGCAACAACAAGTGTGGTTTAATATGCAGCAAACACTTTGTCAGAGATGCAACAGAAGAGCAAGTAATGCACAGTATGTTTGCAGTGCAAAGCTGAAGAAGATTAGTTATACGCACATCACGTACTGTAGATGCGAGGCTATCAGAACAGCGTCCATAAAGGTTAACGCCTGCACACTACTCCATGACACAATATTCTTCCAAGCCGGATCGAAGCCGGATCGAAACGTAGTCAATAACAATAGTGTGGCATGGAGTGGTGGATGTGGAGTAGTGGATTCATGGAGTGTGCAGGCGTTATCGTTCTGTTTACAGTGCAGCCAAACAAACACATTGTTTTAATGAAGAAGTCAGTGAAAAATAACTAATAACGGTTCACTGTGGCTACTCCTTCTTGTTCCATTACTCCCTTGTAAAAATTAAAAAAAGATCTGAGGAGGGTGAACACTAAACAATGAGGCTGATATCCATGAGATAAAATTAAAAACAGTAACGCTGCATTGTTTCCTGTGAACCCCTCGTGCACGAGAATCCAGTAAAGGAAAGGCGGACTCCGCCACTACCAATGAAAACTAATATTTAAAGAGGTATTTCCAGAATGTAAATACGTAAATTGGCTAAATGCTGACCAGAAATGGAGTCAAAAACAGGGTTTGATTTAATGAAAATCTTAAGGATTTGAACTTTAAGAAGTCCACTGGGTGTAGGTTTTATTTATGGCTGAGCAACGGCCCAATAGGGTACCAGTCCGATTAAGCTTTTTGTTTTTCTCTCTTGTCTATGGCCTATGTCAGTGAAGGTCGACGTGTTGTTGTGATCCTGTTTGCATTTGGTTTGTAATCCTAAAGAATCCTTGCTTGCTTTTGTGTTCCTCTTTAAAAAAAAAAAAAAAAGTATATAAATAATAACCGACTATCATTTTTGTATTTATTTTCATTTGTGAAATGGTTTAATACTACCTGTAAATGTTAAACAACAACGTATGCTTAAGTTATGTATGTGTGTATATATAATGTATAGGTTTTTCTGGTCCTCTTTGTTGTAGTATGCACACTCTGTGTTTGAGCCTACGGGCAGAAGTTTGCTCAAGTTTGGGGTCTTCTTTACAAAAAGCCTTAAACATAATCATAAGAAAACATGACGGTGATGATGAGGATGATGAAGAGGATGATATTGGTCAATAACTGTGATGATGCTCTTTAAAAAAGCCATGACTGACGAGTGAGAAAGATGGTTGTGTTTATGATGATGATAAAGATTATAGAGAGAAAATGATGTTTGATGTTAATGATGATTATAGTGAAGTAATATCAGTGATGATGATGAGGATACTATCATTGATGATGATGTCAAAAACTATAAACACCAGTAGTTTTCTATGTGATTGTAAAATAAAAAGCCTTGTGGTCGGGGCAGAATATTATCTTCTACCGCCCTGCGTGGGCTCATAGTTACATTAACTTTTATATTCTCTGTAAAAGCTATCGGTCACGTTGTACATTACGTGTATCTATATAAAGTATACATAAAGCTTACACAGCGGATGTGTGGTGTATTTATTATTCATGCTTGTCTTGACCTACTTGTTTGCATAAGTAATGAGCTATCATTAATGAATTACACAGATATATTTCTCGAGAGGTGATGTGCTTTTTAAATGTGTAAAACGTCATCCTCCGTCATGCAGAGCGATGGCATTTGATTCAACCTGGTAGAATACATGTGATAGGAAAGGTGAAGGGAAATATGAGAGAAATCTGAGTGGGAGAGAAGATACTGTATGGATGATAACTGGGGAGAGAGCTCCCTCTACTGGTGTCTTTCTTTTCTTTAAACAAGTCTTAATCATGATAATAATAAAACAAGACATATAAATATACAAATACAAGCTGAACATTTCAATGATTATGAAGGATTAGAGTAAAAGGCAGCCTTGAAGAATTACAGTTTTTCTTAATTACTTAAGCACTTAATTTGTCCTGCGTCACTCACTCCAAAATAAATAATAATATTAAAAGTACACCATCCACTTTATGCTTTATGAGGACCGATCCAAGACAACAGCTCTGCCATAAAATCTACTCTTATACCTATAATGTTCTGTTTTTGTTGACACTTTTAGAGGTGTTAAAGGTAGGTAGGTGGTGTGGTTGCAGATTGCAACCAACTGAGCACCCCTCCGCTCACTCCTCCCTTTCCAAGTGCAAAACCGCGGTAATGCTGTGGTAACGCTTTCGGAGATACGGAAGTCAGACGGCGGCTGGCGGTACCATGGTTTTAGCACTATGTGGCTCACGTTACCTTAGTTTCACAAGCGTGTCGGAGAACTACGATGGCCTTCAGGTAACGTAAAAACGTGAAAGGCTCTCTCTATAGCCAGAGTTTGGTTTGTCCGTTCTGGGCTACTGTAGAAACATGGCGGACTCCGTGAAGAGGACCGGGTGCTCCCTGCGTAGATATGAAAGTAAGGTGACAAAAACACTCTTAGCTTCAGGTGATTATACACTAAAGAAAAAGTTTTGATGAATATTCTATTCTACTATATATCTTAGTGTCGAGGTGTTTTCAATATGATGCCCCCCGTATGTATATAAATAGTGAGGACAAAAAAATAGAAACACCTCTGAATAATAATGCAGTCCGGTACAGCACTGCCTTTCATTTACACATTTACGACAACGTCAACAAAAACTGATCATTAGCAGTGAACTTTTAGCAGACATTGTGGCAGGGCTGTTGTATTGGGTTGCATCAGATTGTACAGGTGTGCAAAACACAAAGTGACCACTGAGAGTATTTATCTGAAACTTGGTGTGTCTCTGCCACCAAAATAACAAATCCCTCTAAAGCCTCTGAACACCCTCACAGGTGATTCCAGTTAATCTGTCTGATTAGACCTCTGCTCAGAACGGTGTGGGCGTGTACAGACTGTAATTGATTGACATCTTCCCGAGTGTCCTCTTAGCTTTGTTGCACCTGTTAGGACGGGACAAATCACACCTTTAACGTTCTTATTGGTAGATGGAGATTATTATGACTTTATAGATTCCCATCAAATCTCCAGCCACCTTTAACCTGAGCAGAGAACTAATCAACCAGAATAACTGTAAACACCTGTGTGAGTGTTCAGAGGCTTTAACTTTGGTTAATCTAGGAAAGTCAATTTGATAGAAGATACTTCCCTGTTTTATTTCCTATTTAGATTTACTCAAGTTTATTTGCAAAAACAGTAAAAGACATTTTTAAACCAACACCAGTTTGATTGATATTTCCTGGCTTGCACAAAAAACAACAACAACATTATTTCGGAAAATGAATAAAAACGGAGATATCTGCTTTTGCAAATAGACCCTTCCTCTCTAAAACCAGATGATTGGATTCAACAAAAGTAAAAAGTCAACCCTCACAGATTTCTCCCTGTCAGTGTACACATTGTACCTTTATTCACAGCAGTAACATTTGTGTAAAATAAATACAGTAAAGTCAAATGTTAACTAATTCATTAGAAATGTTCCTGTCTGGCTGTACAGCATTTCCTCTACCTCACATCTGATAATCACTCCTGTAATATAAACAGATCAAATCAACACATGCAGTAACTTTCACATCTTCCCACTGTATCAGCTGTCTGTTGAATGTTCTACATCCAGGAACTGTGGTACCTGAATGAAAAACACATTTTCACCTCTGAGGGTAAAATGTGTTTGAGAAGTGATGCTGTAAATGTGTGAACATGAAACCTTTTATCACGTTAGATATTTGAAGGGTTGTGACAGAGGATCTGATAGACATGTCTGACATTAGTAGTGTATTATAAAATAAGCAGTGTAATCCGTTTTCACCACCACCAACTCAACGCATCACTGGATCAACTGAAGATATAAAAGTACTTTTGAATACATACATTTTTAATTCTGTGTGACGATATAAACTGTGTGCAAAGTGTTGAGACAATCCTGATTTTTATTTTATGTCACTCCAAAGAAGACAAAAAGACACTGCCTCCCAGTGGATAAATGTAGAATCACTTTGTGAAGACATTTATTTTACAGATGAATTCTCCCACACGCTGTACCAAACATGTTTTATGTTAAAGCACAGTGTCGCTACATCAAAACAGCACTTAATATGCATCTGTACACCAACTCTCATCATGTAATGTCCAACAGCTGCACATAGTATATAAAAATCTATATAAAACAAATCTGTATGATCTTAGCTGGTTCAGTCTGTATTCATGCACCTCTCTCTCCTCATTTGGTTACACGGGGAAATTAACTGTTGTGATGCCAAGAGACAAAACAGCGTCTCTAGATGAGATACAAACCCAACGACGTTTCAGCAGGCTGGATGCTTGTTGACTGGACTTCACCTGGATGTCACCTGCTATCTGGTGGTTGTTATAGTGGTGATAGATTGTCCTTTCATTGCATCACACATGCTAGTCTGTTGCATTTCTTTGTTGTTTCACATGATACATAAATTCTGCCACGGAACAAAAATGTCCTAAATCATAAGGAGCGTTTATTTATTGCAAAATGAGTAAGCCGAGATATTCACAAAAAAGAAAACAGCTATGAGGCACTGGAGGGTCAAACACACAGATAAAACACATGACTTTTTTTTCCCCCTTTTCAAATAAAGTTCAAGTTTGACCTTTTTGAGAACCTTTGCAGAAAGAATAACACCATAACCATGTATTGTTTTTTTCCTAAAACCTGCAGACTTTGCCTTCACCTAGCTGCTACGACAACACATTCCCAACAAGCATCTCCGACCTCATAAACAGCCACAAGAGGCTCAGATGGAAATATATCCAAAGTCCTTACATCACAGTCAACGCTGCACATGTGTTTCTTCCTGAAAAACATCAAACTCACAGTTAAATATCTAAGTTGTATCTAGGCCTTGTTGTGACCCCAGTGACCTTCAGGTTGATCGACCCCCCTCAGCAGGGTGAAGAGGAGACCTGGTCGTAGTCGGGGCACTTGAGGAGAGCAGGGTAGCTGGCGCTCATCTGCAATGAAGCTTCACTCGAGATGTCGGAGGGGCTTCGGCCACGCGACCAGGCCTCTGGGTGGAGGAACTGGCCCGAGTGGTCGGAGCAGTTGCTGAGGCGAGGGCGGTAGAAGCTGGGGTGACGAGGCTGGTAGATCTCCTCCGCTGAGTAGCGCTTCATGAACAGGTAGACGGACATGACGCCTGCGCTCTGCAGAGGGACACATTAGATTGAAATAAAGTTAATGAATTACAAAATATATGAGAAGGATAATGAGCTCAGAAATGTGAAAAAAGCAATGAAATTTACAATATAAACACTGTTTAAGTTAATGTGGTGCATGTTGCAGTTCCTGTCTGTGACCACTGGGAGGCAGTGAACCCTCATGATTCTTAATAGTTAATAATATTCTCTCACTCCTGTCATGTCCTGCTCTCTTCTAAGGTTTTGATTTCCTTGTTTCCAGTTTTCCGTTCTTATTTCCTGTTTTATTTTGGTGTAAATAATACCTCACCTTTGTCTCTTGTTTCAGATACTTCACTTCCTGTCTTTGTGTGTGATTGTCTGATTGATTTCACCTGTCCCTCGTTAGCCCTGCTGTCACCTGTCCCTCGTTATCACCCTGCTCTCATCAGTCTGTCTGTGTGCCAGTTCATCTTATCTGTTAAATCTGTTTAAGTGAGCGTTCCAGCTGTAAGTTACCTAGAGTTTTTTGGAAACCTTTTCCTGTTTTTGCTTACCAGCATATCAAACCCTGCCTACAAGTAAGGACTTTTCATTCTACTACTCAGTGTGTTTGAGTCTTGCTATTGAGTCCTTTGTCAGTTTGTACCTGTTTGTCCACTAAAAGTGAAGACAGACACAATACTATATTAAAGGTGCTACAAGCGAGATTGGGAGCATTTCTTTTGACTCTGCACGGCTCTCAACATGGTGCATGTGCATGGCTCATAGCTAACGACGCTAATGGCGCGAGCAGTAACCGCCATATGAGAGCATAACAGAGCAGCGGCCGTGAGCTAGCCAGTGGTGCACACCCACATGCACGAACCAAGCCCCCAGGAAGAGCGCCGGGCTTTGAAGCAAATTTTCCTAGTGGCCAAACGGTGGTACTATAACCTCCGTGTCTGTCACGTGATGCCATTGGGCCCAAAACGACTTTTTCCCATAGACTTAGATTGGAAAAGAGACGTCTGTAACTCAGCGGATATTTTTTTTTTAAGTAAATCAACTTCCCAGTTCGAACACTTGAATAGCCCTTATTTAAAATCATTAGGTACTAAAATTTGTAAATGCATTAATCGCTGAATCCAGAGTTATTTCCCTTCCTTCGTTCATGTGAATGAGACCCAGACCGCGAGTTAGGAGGAGGGGTTAAAGGAGCCTCCCACTGCTCCTAATACTGGGATGGGTTAAATGCAGAGAGTAAATTTCACTGTATGTTGTGTACAAAAACAATGTGTGACAATAAAAACATTTAAATCTAAGTAAGTTATATAATTTAAGTCTCTGCTACAGTAAAGTCAATGACATGAGTACATTTTTTGGATGCAGATAAAAATTATGAGAAGCAGCTTGTGCAGTGCGTTGAATTTCTTTATTGTTGGAAAGTTTTCCTTTTAGTTATGACTAAAGATTGTTATGCTTTTGTAATATTTATGTGTTCTAACTTAAGGTTCGACTGTTTATTTTCATGCTACATGTTTCTAACATCTTTGGACAATGGTGCAAATAAGTGCCGTGATCACAGCAGTGCCTGTTTGTGTTGAGTCGCTCACCTCAGTGAGCAGGAAGGAGATGGCAGCGAAGGCAAAGGACCAGCCGTACTTGTAGGTAAAATAGGTCTCACTGCTCTTAGTCCTGTTCAGCATTTCATCATTTATACTGGAGATGTACAGCACCAGGCCCACCACCAGAGCCAGACCTGAGAGACGGAGAAAATCATGGTTCCACAAAAAACAAACAAACAAGAAGGTAGAGAGAGGACAGAAATATGACAAGAGATAAGAGAGGAGAGAAGATCGGTGTACCTGAGAGGATGAAGAAGATCCCGGAGACAAACGCCAGGATGGTGCGGTGAGGCCGGACGTGGCCGATGTTGTTGAGGACAAAGCCGATGAACATGAAGAAGAGGCTGACCAGAGGGAACGGGGTGGCTGAGCGGATCATCTCTGAGGAGAGGAGGAGGACATTTCAGTGTTAAAACTGAGGCAGAGAGACGCTAATAGACGGAGTATAATAGACATTTAATCTCAAAGTGAAATTAAGGCCGGAACAATCAATCTTGAAATGAAGATAAAATGTAGACACTTAATCATCGTCTGCTCTTTTGCCAGAGTTTTACAGTATCAGAGCTTATTACACTGACTCACTATAGAGTGGATCTATCCTTCTGTGAAGCTTTGACACGGAGTCACACTGAAGGACTTGTGAGGGGAATTGTCTGTGAAAAGGTAATAAGTATTCTGGAGAGGAGCAGGGCATCAACACGAGGGCTCAGATGACTCACGCTCATCTGTCTGGCGACATTCAGGTGATTTCTAAGCAGAATCTTATAGGAAAACAACGCGTTTTTGTCATGAAAATAACCCCGGCTATTTATGTGAACAACCTCAAGGGAGCACCTCGAGTTATTCAGACCGAAGCTATACTCACTGAGCACGTTTATCGTGGACTCTGACGTCAGCTGGACGTTCATGGGCATGATGTAGGCGACAGTGAAGCAGCGACCAGACTCGTCACCTGAAGAGAAAAGAGGGACAAAAGCTTTAAGACAAGGTTCAGGCGAAGAAGAGACATGAGGAGAAATTAAATATCGAGGAGAGTTGTGCAACGTCCCTATATAAATGCACAGCTCATAGACAAAACAGGCAGACAAGGAGTCCAAAAAGGCAGACGAAGGGACATTACAGGGTAGACAGAGACAAGAAGACAAAGAACTCTACAGCTGGAGTGGCACAATAGATGATCTGGCAGGTAACAATGGCTAAAGGGCAGGTATATATATACTGAGGAGCTGACGAGGGAACAGGTTGGTCTGGAGGTCAGGTGATGGTAAAAGGTGGAAACACACTGTGGACAGCTGCAGGACACAGAGGGACATATCACGAATCCTATGAGCCAAACTCAAGACTGTCATGTCAACAAAAAGAAACATAAAGGAGCAGGTTTTATTTACTTTACATTCAAGGAACAGTTTGATATTTTGGGAACTATATTTGCTTTCTTGCCGGGAGGTAGATGAGAAGATTGATAACACTCTCTAATATCAATTTTTAGGGGTGCTCAAGCACACCTAAATTTCATCCCAGCACCCCTCAAACCCTCTGAGACCCGCGGGATCCCGGACGACATTACTGTCTTTAAGAGGTTGTAGTGGGCTCAGTCGTATAAAGCTACAGTGAAGATATTGGCATCATATGAAACTAGAAAACCTAAGAAATACTTTGGTATCAACCATGTTAGTTTGTCGGGAAGGGGGCTGAAAAACACTCCAAAGTTGGGAGCCGAGGGAAAACTGGAATGACAATTTTCAAAGGGGTCCTCTTGACCTCTGACCTCAATACATAGAGAAATTTCCACCATAACTTGATGCAGAAAAGGCAGAAATTGGTGCACAAAATTCCCCAGAATGCAAGAGGTGGAGCTTCTATCACCAGGGTGTGCACAGGTGTGTTGCATACAATGATTGGAACGGCATTGGTTACTTTTACCTGCCTGTCGACAGTTGAATCCTGCATGCTCTGATGAAGGCCTGTTAGACCGACAGCTCAAATGAATCACACAACCTTGATGTAAAATGGGTTTCCAGTATTTTTTAAATAGACACATTTGGGTTGGAATTTGCCTAAAAGTCAGAGTTTACTTTGTGCACAGTTAAGATGTGAGAGATTATCACTACATATTGAAAGATACAGAAGTATAACTGAAGACGAAAGACTGTGCCATTACTGTGAACTAAATGAGGTTGAGAACAAAATTCATTTTATTTTGTCCTTTGTATCATGATTTACAAATAGTATTTAAAAAAGTTCCTGGTTTAGATTTGATAGGTATGGAGACTGGAGCCTTAATTGAATATCTGTTTGATAATGTTTTTGTATTTGCTGAATTTCGTTCTAAAGCACGGGATAGGAGGAGAAAAGTAACATACGATAGATAAATTCCTCTTATGCCTTTCTTTTTGTCATGATTGGATTTGTGTACGTGTCTTGTGCTTATAGGGAGCTGTGTTTGTATATATGTGACTGTTTATTTGTTGCATTATTTGTGGGAGGTTCACGTTTGCGATTATGTCTGGATGATGTTTAACTTTATGTTTGGATGATGCTGGTGTATTGTGCTGTTAGATGATGCCAGAATGTCTGTTTGTTTTGTTGTTAGTTAATGTGTCTGATTAATCCCATGAGGGATGGGTTATTATGTAAATGACCAGACACGAAAATGAATTATTCATTCATTCCCTCCTTCAAACCTTGAGGCCCAATATTCCTTAAATCTGTCATCAACTTTTCTTTTTTTACCACAAAGTGTGAGTTACATCACATCCTGCAAAGACAGCTACACAGTCATTATTATCACTTCAGCTTCGTCACATACAGACACCAGCTGGAGATATCTGCAGCACGACGAGATGACATCTGTCTCTGAAGACTTGTAGGTGCAAGTGTGTGTGTGTGTGTGTGTGTGTGAGTGATAATTTTGCAGGACTAATTTCACACTGAATGCACTTTGTGTTATAGTAGCGAAAGACGAACACACTTTCTCTCTCACACACACACTGATGAACTCATGGTGAATGTCATTCTGTGTGAATGTTAAATCTGGCTGATGCAGTGACGATATGTCAGTGTGACAGGATCATCTCGCTGCCACATTTAGACACTGCACAGTGCGAACGAAATCCTTGAATAAAGATCATTCCACTCCGGAAAACACCAATCTGTGCCACAATCCCGACTGACTCGTTACTCACCGGCCAGGAAGCAGACTCTCCAGAGGCCTGAGTGCAGCGAGGTCTTGATGTCGATGCTCTGGTTCAGAGGCATAATGACGCCCTCCTCCAGGTACAACCAGTAGTCGGTGCTGACCGCCACTCCCAGCAGCCCCAGGCCGCTGATTGCAAAGACGCTGCTCAGCAGTGTCAGGGCCTTCCTGCTGCACGCGCTCATGGTGACGGCGGGGGGGAAGCTTCCAGCACGGGTGGTTAAAATTAAGAAAAAGTCCAAGAAGCAATCTGGAGGAGGAGAAAAGGGGAAAGATGGTAGGATTACAGGTATAAAGTTAAAGTTGCAGTGGCTGGAATTGGAGCAAATATAATAAAAAAATATATTTTTATAAAATGGTCAGTAGTCAAGTCAAGTCAATTTTTATTTGTATCACAAATTTGCCTCAGGGGGCTTTACAATCTGTACAGGATACAACACCCTCTGTCTTTTACAGTACGACCCTCTCATTGGAAAAACGTAACCAAAAAAAACCTTTTTAACAGGGAAAAAATGGAAGAAACCTCAGGAAGAGCAACAGAGGAGGGATCCTCCTTCCAGGATGGACAGACGTGCAACAGATGTTGTGTGTACAGAGTAACAACATAATGAGAATACAACAAAGACAATCCATATGACAGAAAAAGAATACATATAATGTGAACATATGTGAGAAGATGGATCCAGGGGGATGTCACGCAGCTTCCCGGCGTCGCCAAACAGATAGAGTCAGAGCAACAAGACCTCCTCTCCACACCAGATAGATAGAGCCAGAGCAACACGACCTCCTCTCCACGCCAGATAGATAGAGTCAGAGCAACACAACCTCCTCTCCACACCAGATAGATAGAGCCTGAGCAACACAACCTCCTCTCCACACCAGATAGATAGAGCCAGAGCAACACGACCTCCTCTCCACGCCAGATAGATAGAGCCAGAGCAACACGACCGCCTCTCCACGCCAGATAGATAGAGCCAGAGCAACACGACCTCCTCTCCACGCCAGATAGATAGAGCCAGAGCAACACGACCGCCTCTCCACGCCAGATAGGTAGAACCAGAGCAACACGACATCCTCTCCACACCAGATAGATAGAGCCAGAGCAACACGACAGTAGTGCATGAGACAGGTAATCTGAAATAAATCATGTGCCTCAGTGTCCTCCGCTGCTCCTAGAATGAATTGCCCTTCTTGGGATCAATAAAGTTGTCTGAATCTGAATCTAACGGTATCTGCAGGATTTCACAGACCTGCACTGCATTTTACAAACAATCGGTCACCTTGTCGAGCCTCTATTCTGCCTATTTAAGGCCCTTAATGAGTGACAGCTCAGCTCTTCAAATTACTACAAGAACCTCTACAGGATTGTGCAGATTCATCATGAAAACAAAAGTGTGTTTTTTTATGCAATTATCCCACTGGGTTTAAGGACACTGTCAGGGCCTTGGAGGTGTGTGTGTATATGTGTGAAGCCAGGTGTGAGCTCAACAGAGAAAAAGGGAAAGAGAGCAGATCTGTTGACAGAGAGGATGAGGAGGGAGAAGCTTCGTCTCTTTCTGCTGTCCATTTCAGAGTGTTTTCTCTGACAAAGCTGGAGAGATTTAGGAAGTCAAATCTACTCGTCGTGATGAGTAGCTTATGAAATGTCAGGGCAGCCGGGTAGCCGAAAGGAATCGATAACATCTTTGTTTGGTTGTTGTGCAGAAATCGAAACCAATCTGCATCACAAAATGCTTTTTTCGGTTTCGCTTTTTTGACTCGTTTCCACTTGTATTTTTAATCCTACTACTGTGAATACAAATGCTCACATTATTTGAAAGCCAAGACTGGGTTTTGACATTTTACAGCCATGAATCAGAGCAGAAAAGGTCGGACGTTCATAAAAGCATTCATAAGTGAGCAAGGTTGGGGATTTTCCAGACTGATCACATAGTAAAACATCATCTACAGCAACAGGGTGATGATTTAAATCCCATTCAGGACGCACACATATGAATGATCTATATGGATGGTGATGGAGGCAGCTAGAGGACACGCTGTCAGGTAAAGGCTCATTTTACGAGTTATGATAATCAATTAAGACTTACTTTTAGACTTATTAAATGTGTACGCCAATCATAAAATGATGAAACAACACTGTGACACACACGTGTACTTGAAGTCTTTCTCTGTTGTGTTTTAAAACAACCAGATTGTATGCTGCTTAAGGAAACCTTTTTTAGTTACTTTAGGTCAGGTATTGTTCATATAAACACCTGCAAGGTCACCTCTTTTACTTTGAAGAGGCGTCTTAGCTCATATTTGTTTTCATATTCACTTCCATCTTTGTTATCTCTCCTTATCAGCAGTATTATTCTTTAATTTGTACCTTTTTTGTCTAGATAGTGACAGTAGAGAGCTGGCTAGACTTGACTCTTTGACGTTGCAATTACATCAGTCTTAAACCTCTCGGCCACCATGGACGCTCCTCAGCAGTATTATTTCTGCTAAATAAATTTGCTTTATTATCGGCCAGATGGGACAATAAGACATTAAAATTATAATTATTTGATTGCATATAATCCTGGAAATGTTCATAAGTATGCAGAGGGCTGCACTCCCCTTTAAGATAGTCATCAAATGATGAATCAAACACAGTGTGATGACACAAAGTGAGCTGCCACCTGACTATAAATATAGTAGTCACGACTATAGAGCCTTGTCACAGCAGCATGCAAACCACCACATCACAGTCTAAACATCTCTCTTCACTTATATGTTTCTCCACTCTGCAGTAAATGAATGGCAAACTTTCAATATGAAGTTGATAAATACAACAGAAATAGTCCTCAGATATCAATAAACTAACTGTCCTTGCTGCTGAAACATCATTTAACATCAGACATACATTTGACCTTCTACAACCTTCTTGCATATAATCAGGCTATACAGTTATTCTCCCTGAGGGGGACTTGTGACTGTCATGTCCGACCCTATATTACCATGATACTCCTATAGAGACTCTATGCCTTTAGGCAGTTTCCAATGCCCTACACAATACTATCTAATATCAGCCATATATTGATGTGTATAGTAGCCTATAGGAAAGGGAATTGTAACAAGTGCGACTAAAATTAAAATAAACTCACAACAAACATCTCATACTTATCAGTGAATATGTGAAAAACATCTGGATGCAACATGCAAACACTTGTTCCTACCTGTTTGTGATCTGTCCTCTCTCTCAGTGCTCGTTCCTGCACTTGAAAGAAGGAAATATTGTGCTGCAAAGTTGAGGATGAAAACCTGCAGAGAAGGACGATGTGTGTGTTGTTGGTCGGTGATGACGCGACTCTCCGACGATTTGGTCGCAAAAATTCCTTCAGAAAAAACTGTAAAGTGAAGCTTGAAGGAGCGACGAGACGACGCAGCAGCAGTGCGTCAGAGCAACAGACTCCAACAGAACTAACTGAGTCAGAGCAGAGAGATAGACCACTGAGAGAGAGAGAGAGAGAGAGAGAGAGAGAGAGAGAGAGAGAGAATATAAATGCCTGAAGTGTTTCAGGACCAAAGACAGCTCCACTCAGCTCTGACATGAAGTGAATGCAGGAAAAAAGAACAACAGGAAGTACCTGTAGGTCAAGCATAAACACTTGTTATAGATCAGTAATAAGACATCATTAGGGACAACTTTTAGTTTGTTTGGCTGTGAAAAAAATCTACATTTATTCTATTTTATTAAAATTTGCATTATTTTAATACAATCTGCTTATTTTGTGTAGTTTCATATTTTTATTTATTTTTATTGTTATTTTATATTATATTTTTATTTTTATATTTTATATTTTATATTTTATATTTATCATTTGTATTTTATTTATTTTTTATTATCTTAAATATCCATCTTTTATTGCTCTCTTATTCAATGAACTTTTATATTGGTTGTTTTGGTGTGCATTAGTCTCTAAATCCATTTTTAGCATTCTACATTTTTGTCAATCGTCTGTACAGCACTTTGAATTGCATTTGACTTGTTTGAAAGGTGCTATATAAATAAAGCTTGATTGATTGATTGATTGATTAATTGATTGATACTCAGTGGCTACTTTATTAGGTACACCTCCAATAATACAACAGCTCAGCCATAAATTCTACCTTTACAAAGATAATAAGTTTTGATTGACAGCTTCAGAGAGATATTAACTGAACTATATGTATGTTTATCATTGAGATAGTAGTTTGTATTAGATTGTATAGGCCAGTGTATTTGCCTAGTACAGGGGTCAGCAACCTGCGGATCTATAGCCCCTCTCCAGTGGCTCCCTGTGCATTTTTAAAAAAATTAGTGGAAATTAATAACTGTTTTTTTTTTTGTTTTTTTTACATTTTCATTTATATTTATCATTGTTCATTGTTGTAGGTCTATGGTGATTCTTACATTCTCCAATTGTAAAAAATCTGTAGCCTAAACACCAATTCAGTCACGGGGTCACAACCGTCACGCTGTCGTCACAGCTTGCTAACTCCTCCTCCCAGCCCTCGCTCCATCCTCGGTCTGGGTCTCATTCACATGAACGGAGGAAAGGAAATAACTCTGGATTCAGCTATTAGCACATTTTCTAACTTTTAGGACCTAATGATTTAAATAAGGGCTATTAGAGTGTTCATACTGGGAAGTTGATTCACCTCAAAAGAAATTATCCGCTGAGTTACAGACGTCTCTTTCCCAATGTAAGTCTATGGGAAAAAGTGTTTCTGGGGTCAATGCGTCGGACACGGAAGTTGTGGTATCGCCGTTTGGCCACTATGAAAATTGTCATCAACAACTGACGCTCTTCCTGGGAGCTTGGTCACAACTCATGATCTCAGAGTAACTTTCCACTTATGAAGTCGTGAGCACCACAAGACGGGGGCGTCCACATGGACTCTTCTCGTGAACACGGCCCCATTTGAAGGCACCATCTGTCTGCCGGACCCGCTGCCATTTAGTCTTTGATCACTGTAAGCCTTTTGGAAAATAAATCACTAAATTCATCCCGCTGCTTCCTGATCTATCTGTATTTGGGTCCAAACCTGTTTCTGAAACTATGAAGCTGGGCAATATATATATGCATATATATTGCCCAGCCCTATCTTAGACTATATGAATAATGTATGAATTTTGAAATTGGGCATAGTTCCCCTTTAAACCTCTTAAATATCTTTTATAGAACAATAATATAGCCAATAATGCACACATTAGAAGTGAGGCTGGGAATCGAACCAAAATAAAACAGAGATTCATATTTTTCATACTTTATTTATACACAGTATCCATCATACCACAATGAACAGAGGAACAAGAATAATCAGGTTAACAAAAGCAGGGGCAGTGAAAGGAAACACACACACAAACATCCCTGTGGCTCTAACTGTAGTGGTGCTGTACCCTGACTGGCCTGACGTGATTATCTCTGTCATGGGTCCAACGTTTGTTTTTGTTTTTTTTGTTTTTTTTTCTCTTCCTCTCCTTTGATAAAGATTCTCAATGTGAGACGTGTAAACATTCATTTCTCTTTTGGTCCAGATGTGACAGCTGCAACATCAGTCTACATGTTAAGTAACTGGTTGCACCCGATTCGACTGTTATCAGGCCGTTAAATAGGCGTAATCAGTCGCTTTAAACAGCGTAGATGTGGGTCACTAGGGGCCTACTACGCCTACTACTTTCTAAAAAATGAAACTTAAAAGCAACACATTGTAAAACTGAATGAAACGTCTCGTTTTGAACATAAATAAAAAGGCTTCTTTAGGTTTAGGCAATACAACTACAACTTCTTTAGGTTTAGGCAAAAAAAACACAATTAGTTAAGTTGAGGGAAAGTAACTACAAACACAAAGACAACTACTCGTTGTTGGTTTCACACAGGATGCGAATTCTGGTCTGTGAGAGCCCTGTCTTTTGTGCTCACTAGAGGTCGCTGTTCTTTCGGTGATCTACCATGTGAATAGATGATAAAACCTACTAGTAGGTGTAGCAGGCCCCTATCGACCCACATCTATGGGGCTTATAGTGACTGATAACGCCTGACAACAGTCTAATCGGGTGCTAATTCAGGGATTAAGAGTAAATTTGGCAGTTTTATGAAACGTCACTGTTGTAGCATTGCGTGCCTTAGTAGTAGCCTCTCAAAAAAAAAAAAAAATGGACACACCTGACCGGAAACAAAAAGACTCAAGATTGGCACCAGTGAGCAAAAAAGCCGACAGAAGCATTTTACACATCTTGTTTATAATTCAGCTTTTTAGCCAAACATGTCGGGCTACGTGAGGAGATGACGAGTAGAAAAAGCGCACGATGCTCGTTGGTTTGTCTCGTTTGTCTTGTGCAACAAGGTGGTGGTGGGAGTGGGGTGGTGGGGGGGGAACTCCATGCTCCATGATCTCTGTATCATGCAGGGGGTCTTTCGCATGCTTGGATCAGGCCTCGCCTCACGCATGCACACAATACACGCAAGAAAGAAAAGTTTCAGAGGGCTCCGAAATCCTCGTACCGTTACTGAATTCGTTACAGGAGGAGTCGGCCTCTCCGAGACGACCAAGGCAAGAGGGCATTCAACCGTTTTCACGCACAGTAGGTGCTGCATATTCGCCATGACACTGAGTAGTAGAAAACAATGGATAAATAGTGGAAATACATATAACAAGGTTTGCTGATACCAAAGCTACCAAAGATTCAGCCAAACTTTATATATATTTATATATATATATATACTCTTCTTAGGGGTAATCTAAACATAGAAATGTTCAAACTGTCTACGGTAGTAAAAGCACATTCAGGTCGTAGTATAAAATCTGCAAGTAACTTCTCTTTTTGAAACATATTTACAAAAAAAACATACAATAGAGGGTTCTCTCTGGACAGAAAAGTTTGAGTTAAGCGGAACATAAAACAGGAACAAAACCTTTAACAACTTTTTCTTCAGAATAAGACTCCTCAAAACATACAACAATTATATATTAACGCAGTTTATATCGTAATACTAAACTTTACAATGATACCAGACGTGTACTGCATCCTAGAGTCTACTGCTCATACAGAGTCAGAAAAATAAGCATGCAACAGAGATCTGCTTTGTGCACATGGAAATAGCATGTTTGTACTTTTAAAACGCCGTCTCTTTGATCCACAGTTTTCTGACCCTATATACTGAACTCCGCTGCGTTGAAAAGGCCCAGACAGCTTGTGACTGTAAGCATAATGTGCTTCTGTTTCTCTATGTTGAGTTAGATACACTGGAGCTCCACGTCCTACAAAACAACACATAGAAACGGCCCCTGTTTAGGGGTTTTAGTGTGTTGGGAAGGGGGGCAAAAAAACATTACAAGGACTTTAAGAACTGCAATAGAAATGATTTTGTTCTACTTTGGCACTCATGTAACAGTATACTACCTCTTTTTGTTTTTAGTATATAAATATAAAATACACGCGTAGCGGTTCAGAAGTAGATAAAGCCGGGACAGAGCAGAAAAAATATGTTCCGTTCTTGTCGTGCATTGCAGCTTGTTGCGTAGTAAGATGGGGAACATGAGAAAGGAAAACATCTTGCATCTTTAATACCTAATAACAAAGTTAGACACATTCATACACAAGAAAAAAAAAAAAAAAGGCTGCAGGTTTCGGATAAACACAGATACGGAATAAAGAACATATTATATGAGATGTTTGGGGGAAATTATGCAAAAATATCAGTGCCATGGACTTGTTCTTTAACACTTTGCTTCCCTCTCCTTAGTCACTTCTGCACACGGATATTGAATAACTAGTGGACAGAACACTGTAGAGGATGATGTGAGTCTTTTGACGGCCGGATCGTTTGTTGGAGTTTGGAAGGATCCTGTAGTCAGCGACAGTCCATGCTTTTGTTTGTTGTTTCTTTCTGCTCATACCACGCTGTGCAGGGACGGATGGATGAACTGAGGGTTCATGTAGGAGAAGCCAGCGAACTCGCTCTGGTCGATGTTGGCGATGACCAGCTGGTCGGGAGGGGTCAGCACGGGCTGCGTACGCGTGAAAAACTTGTCAAAGTTTTCTGCTCCTTTGCCGCACTGAAAGAGATTAAAAGAAATGTCAGATGTGGAAAGGAACGATCGATATTTCAGGCTGGTCTCATACACCGTTCGTAGCTATACCTACGAAAAGTAATGCACTGTAATTCGTTTATATCACACAAAATCAATTTGTAATCCACGTAATCATGAAGCAGGAAGTATACTGTGAAGAGCGACAAGTGCTGCGTAGGGAGGAGGTTGAAGTGGACGGGTGGGTCAAAAAACACCGCGAACTTTCAACCAGGAGTCCGGTGTTCATACCCCGTGTGAAACAAGAAGTCAATGTTGATTTGTCACGTAACTTCCGTACTGAAGTTACGCCACTTCCCTTGTTATTTTAACCCAGACCACAATATTTTCCTAACCCTATCTACTGTAAGTAGTTTAGTTGCCTAAACCTAACCAAGTCGATCTTTTCCTAAACCTAACTAAGTATTTTGTGTCATGCAACTTCCGTACTTAAGTTACGCCACTTCCAATGTTATTTTAACCCATATCACAATCTTTTCCTAAACCTAACAAAGTAGTTTAGTTGCCTAAACCTAATCAAGTCAATCTTTTCCTAAACCGAAATAAGTGGTTTTGTTGCCTAAACCTAAATAAGTAGTTTTGTTGCCTAAACCTAACTAACTCAATTTTTCCCTAAACCTAACGAAGTTGCTTTTGACACCACTTCCGGTGGAATTTAAACCTATATCCCGATCTTTTCCTAAACCTAATGAAGTACTTTAGTTGCCTAAAACCTACGTAAGTTTATTTTTAAAAGACTGGAGCAGATATTGTGTGTCATGTGTTGGAAATGTGTACGAAAACACAAACTGTAATGTAAGTGAAGCTACTATGAGGCTTTAATGGAGTTGGACAAATCAGTGTCAGCCAACGTTACAGCGTGTTTTTAGTACAAAATGTGTTCCTACACTGCAGCTCAGACAGAAAACATTGTTGTACGAGGATACGTTGGTTATTTTGATCTCTGGGCTGTAAAAGAACTACTAAAAGGAAGCAAGTGAATTGTGTGCTCCTGATTAAAAGACATTCCCTCGTGAGTCTTTTAATAGAAAGCTTCCCAACGGTCCCAGAGGGAAGGTGGTGCAGGGAAATGTCGAAGCCCGATGTGTAGCCGGGCAGAAGTTGTAATTAGATTAGGAGCTAACCCTAAGCATCCACAGTTGGAGGTCATCAGCATCAGCGTGCAGCTCCGCTCCAGGCTGTGGAGCATCTCCAGATGAATATACATATATGCATATTGCTGTGTGTTATGCACAGTATAAGCCCAGTCACGACACTTTTACAAGAAAGCCAGACAAAATCCTTCAGAATGAGTAACGCGTGATAAAAACAAATCTGTGGATTTCAGCGCCTGCTGTTTGCAACACATTTTCTCAGGAGACGTATCAGCATATCAGGCCTTTTTTGTAATATCACAGAAGCCATAAAGCCTCAGATGGATCTTTTGTTTGCTAGTCCCTTCAGACCAATTAATGATGCCGTGTATGAGCTCACAACTGGGATACGCCACACAAAGCCTGAATGGATGGATCCACTTTTAGCAATGTTTCCCTCCCCCCCTCCTCCCTCTGTGAGTGGAGACGGATACATCCGCTGTGTAACCCTGCATTTATTGTGGCCCTTGTGTGGAAGCAAAGGGAACTCTGCTCTTAGAGAGTTATATTTAATCCTCGGTGGCAGCGCGTGTGTCGCTTCGGGCGCCGTGGGCAGAGAGGGGATGGAGGATGCGGGGGTCCGCCAGCTGAAAAAGAGTGTTTTTTGTGGTGGCAGGAGGAGGTTTATGTGTCAGGTGTCAGTGACAGTGGGGCTGGTGACTGCAGCTGGGATCCAGCCTCAAGCTCTGCTGGGTGCATTAAAAGCCAGCACACTGGGTGAAGACGAATGGGAACGCTGACATACAATACGCTACCCATTCATGCACACACACTTAAAGACTCTCTGAGGAAGTATTTCAATTCTTCAATGATGCATTCACGAGCAACACAGATTGCTTTTTTTTCCTGGTGACTTGCTGTTTTTAGCATCACAGGAATGGCAAGAAAACAAAACAGGAGCGTCATCCATCATCTCTCTCTCTGTCTGGAAATATCCACCTGCTTTTCTTTGAACTTATATTCCATTTCTACCTCTTGGCTGAGGTAGAAATGTTGGTAAAGAAGTACTTGGATCTTTTACTTAACTAAAAGTACCATAACCACAATGTATAAGTAGTTCATTACAACTAAAAATCTTTCATTTAAAATCTTACTTAAGTATTAAAAGTAAAAGTACTTCTTTTGTGAATTATATATTATTATTATTATATATAGTATAAAATTATATCAGTAGTTTAATTCATTGGTTCCCGGGTCAGACTTAACAGGGTCACAAAATAACTCTTAAAAAATAAAACTTCTGCTACACAACATTTTTATTAACATTTTGGACTTTTCTATAATCTTTGATTTTTAATGAAATGTTGGAGAATTTAATCTCTTTGGGATTCAAACAGTTATTCAAAAGAAACTATTTGAAACATTTGAGCAGCCAAACTAGAGCAGCCGCTGGTTTAATTTTTAACAAATTGAATTTTATAAACTGCTCATATGTTTTTAAGTAACTATATCTGTTAAATAAATGTAGTGGAGTAGAAGTATAAAGTAGCATAAAATGGAAATACTCAAGTAAAGTACACACACCTCAAAACTGTACTGAAGTACTGTACTTGATTAAAAGTACTTAGTTACTTTCCACCACTGCCTGCCTTCTCGTCTTATTCTTGTTATCAAGGCTCAATAAAAGAAAATAATAAATAAATAAATTAATTAATTAATAAATTAATAAATTAATACATTTAATTCATATACGTGATTCCATACCCAGTGGAAAGCAACAAAGAAAAGCCATGAATTAACATGAATAACAACGGGTGCTGTTTTGATCAAACAATCTTCCCAATAATCTTGTTGCCTCCTCGTGCATGAATTGATGGAAAACCGCAGTGATTTGTCTTTTTCATTTATCAAAATGTACACTGAAATACTTGTTGGTGTTTGTTGTAATCATTCCTTCTTTCTATACTCGGCCTGAAGAGATGTAGAGTGATTTTAATGTAAGTGAAGCTGAATATGAGGCTTTATGGAGTTGGACAAATCAGTGTCAGCCAACGTTACAACGTATTTTTTAGTACAAAATGTGTTCCTCCACTGCAGCTCAGACAGGAAACACTGTCTAAGGGAAACACAACGAGGGAATTTTGTACTAAAAAAGACGTGTCTAAAGCCTCACATCTTCAGCTGAACCATGAAAGTAATTTTTATACAGAAACAGGGTGAGTTTGTCGCCCATCTCTTACATTGAAATTGCCTCAAGAAGAGATCATTTCTCAGCCCGTATAGAAAGAAGGAACGGTTACAGCGACAAAAACATTCAATGTACATACATGTATGGGCATGTGAGTATTATATTGTATTCAGACAGACTTAGAAAAAGTGTGGATCTATCCTTTAAAATTTGGGAAGCATTTGGATGCAGTTTGAAGTTAGGAAAAATTACAATAAGATGCACAATAAGACTGAAGTTTAGACACATCAGTGTGCAACATTACGGGCAGCATTAGGGAAGACGACGACATAGTATGCACTGTAATATTGTTCGTCTTTTGGCTGCTCCCATTACAGCGGATCATCTGAGATCACAGTATATACTGTAACACGATATAAATTAGTCCACCATTGATTTGCAAATCAATTAGCAGGATATTTTACGTAAATATTAGATACATGAATTTCCTTTGCTGGATCAGCCAAGAGCAGACAATCCTGCATGGATATTTTAATAGTTTCTCAACTGATTTTCCAGAAAATGTTCAATATCACGATACATATGGATATAATATCCCATGACAGAGGATGACTGACTCACTCTCACACACACTCACGGCATCACTCACCACTTTGGGTTTAAATGGCGGCTGGATCTCTCTGTTGGCCAGGCGGTCCCAGTCGATGCGTCTGAAGAAGGCCTGCTCCCTGATGTCCCTCTCCCCTTCTGAGCCACAGCCGAGACGCTTCGACGGGTGTTTGGTCATCAGCTGGTGACAAACACAAGAGGAGGAGATTAGAATATCTCTATATCTGCAGTTTTTTCTTTCTTTGCTTCTTCTCCGACGACATTATGCAGAGCCAGACTGACACTCACACTGTGTTCACTCATACAGCTTTAAAATAGTGGCAGGAAATTACACTGCCTTTTCAGAGCTCACTTTCTGATTCAGCAGCCACTTTTAATTTTGACTATGAATCATTTTTTTTTTGCAAATGAGATGTGAAGCAAACAATAAAGATGATGATTATCTTCTTTGTCACGAGCTCTGAGATGATGAATGATATTTCTGGTGGCGGCATGCGGCTACAGGGTGTAATCATCATAAATGAAGGCGAGGTATGTTATTAAATGACTTGATCAGACTGGGCCTGGATCGTCATTGAATCTTCTCTGGAGTGTAAATTGACTTTGAAAACTCATTTCCTTGTTGGTAAATAATCGTGACAACCATGATGTGGCTTCACTGTGACAAAAATGATGCCCAGGTATGAGAGGGAACAGGTGCCTGCTGAATAAAGGAGCATTTTCAAGAGCCGTGGGAATTTGTGACTCGACTGTGATGAGGGAACAACCTTGTTACCCAGCAACTACAAAAATGAATAGATCAGTGGAGGCTGGTTCATAGAGACAGAGGAGGTTGCTCTTCCTCTATTTTTGAGATATAAAAAAAGAGAAATTGGTTGAAATAAACCATTACCAAATATCATTATCATTTATACGAGTATATTATTCTCTTCATTGGAAAAAATCCATTATTGAAATTCTGATTTAAATGCTTCAACAGCGGCACATGAAGAAAGTGGTGGTGTCGGGGTAGAGGAGGACGGCAGGTCCCCGTCCTCCCTTGAGGTGGGACCTCTTCTATCAATTCAATGTATTTAATTTCTTTCATGCTAATCTGTGATTGGCCAAAACACGCAAAATGATGCTCCAAGGGGAGGATGTAGTTACCAATCAACCAGAAGAATACAATATTGACTGGTCCAATGATGATGTCCAAATGTAGGCCTTTACAACACAGTCCAAAGTTTCCTTTATTTTTATCGAGGAGTGATACTACTTGCGTTAGCCAATGCAACAGTTAGCTTGAGCAGCAGTCTGTCGCCCATACTGGGATCTAGATAAGTAGCCTGTAGTAAAAATAATAATTCTATTTCTATAGCACTTGTCAAACTTAAGTGCAAATCCAGATTAAAAGATTTACAGAATATACATTTTAAAATCTGAATCTTATATAAGCCCAGCTATATGATTAGGAAGAGCACTGAGCCCATACGTAAAATGGAGGTGCAAAATAAGAAGGAAAATAAAATAACATGACGCCGTATGGGATGGTTTTCTTCCTGTCCTCCCCAATTGTTTGAGTCACCAGCCGACACAGATGTATGGATGTGCAAGTTCAGGTCAGATTTCTGTTATCCTTCTCACAGCCTTCATGCTTTCGAGCTGTAATTACTCTGATGAACAATGACAACACAGCGTATGATGGTGATGCTTTTCAGTAGCTGACACATTACCCAGTTGGTAGTCCTTGTGTGTTAGATGTGTTGGTAGGATGATGGTTAAACTTACTCCCTTGCAGATGGACACAGCTTCTTTAGTCATGGACTTGGGGTAGGACACGTTATGCTCCATGATGGACTGGAAGAGCTCGTCTTCATCCTCTCCATCAAATGGAGGCTGAAGAGAAAGATAAAGATACTGAGGTGAGATCAGCATGTGAAGGTGACACTTACATCACTGTCTTGTTACACTCTTAGATATGTTACTTAGGTCACTTTGACTACACAAATACAGTCAAAACATCTAATTCTCTGTACACTTGCAGCTCCATGTGCTTTTACAACATTCACTCTTGTGTGTGTTTCATCTTCAGTAGGAAACAACATCTTCTGCTAAACTGTTGCCTGGAAATTGGAAATCACAAGATGTACTCTTCCTGTATGTGTCTCGGTAGTTCACTGGTCGGTCAAGGTAACTTTTCTGTGGTTTCTTATCACAAGGACACACGTTGTCCGCAGTTTATAGCCGGTTGTACGTTAATGTCAGACAGCGTCATGATAAACATTCAGTTTCACTAAGATGTTTTCCTTTTATGTTGTGATGATTCATGAAAATGGGTTTTATCAGAAGAGCCGGGAAGTCCATTAAAAAACAAACATCCCTGTGTTATCCCACTAGCTATTAGCACATTGTGATTTTATTCAGTTATAAATATTGCTAAGGCAAGTTATAAAAACTCGCATTTTACACAAACTACTACATGCACAGAGTTTGCAATGTTCTCTGATTCATTTGTGGTACTTTTTGGAACATATTTACTTTACTTTTTTATTGATTAGTCTGTTAATTGTATATTAGTAATCAATTAGTCTAGACATTTTTAGAAAATAAGAACTAAAAACGTCTGTGTCTCTTTCTCTTCAGGGCTACTCTGTCTTTCTTTCTGCAACTAGCAATTATTCTCAATACTGATTAATCTGCTTTGCATCGTAACATTCAATCTAAGATGTCAGAAAAGCGTGAAAATGCCCATCAGAGTCTTGAAATTGCTTGTTTTGTCTGACGAAAGCATCCAAAACTCAAAGATATTGAATTTACAGTGACACAAAGAAAACAGAGAAATGCAGCAGATCCTCTCATTTGAGAAGCTGAAAATAGCAACTTCATGGATACACACCACTAAATGTATATCCTAATTGAGGGATAATGTATAAAACAAAAACTTAAAGACCTTTTAGACTGCAACTGGTGCAGGAAAAAAACGAAACCCATTACCTGTCCTGCCAGCATCTCATACAGAAGAACTCCATAAGCCCACCAGTCCACTGATTTTGCATAAGGCTGGTATGCTATAATCTGACAGAGACAAAAAGAGAAAAAGATTAAAAACTAGGAACAATCAAATATATTATGCACACATTACCCCACTTATGTATGTATTGTACAAGCAAGTGTGGTTATGAACAGGCTCAGTTATAAAAGACTAAAAAGCTTTATTTCTGCTGCTGCAGTAAAGCTATCAAGAGAAAACTGTGAACAGTAGCATTTCTCTCACCTAAACTCCGACCAAATCAACCGCCATTAAATACAATCAGCTATTTTGAGCTGCCATAACAAAGGCGCTTTCTCCCACCATCCAATTTGCCATCCTACACCTCCCTCCCACACAGTCTACACACACTGACACACTCACACGAGAATAATCACGCAGACGCAGAGAGCTAAAGCACAGCTGCACTCGCCTTTAACAGAACTGACAGAAATGCATCCAGTTCACAATGTTACCCACTCATGACTGTGATGTGCAAGTGTTTATGTGTCTCTCCTGATGCTCAGTCGGAAAATACTGCAGTGGGTTTGCATCCAGTTTATTTCTTGGTTATAGGTTGCTTTTTTTGTGCTATAATGCCATAAATTGAAGTCACAAGAGCAAAAAATCACAGCTACTGAAGTCATTATAAAGTCTTTGATATCAAGTGAAATAAAATGCATATTGAGTTGTGCCTGATTTATTTTTAAAGACCTGGAAAAGGACCCATTTAGATGAAGTTTCCTGTGAGAAACAGGAGTAAGGGTTTCCCTCACCTCCCACCTGTAGACAATATGCTCTCTACTGAGTCAGTGCAGACAAATGGGAGGGGATAAATACCCACAGAAATACATACACAAGACAGACAAGCATCTTATTACTCTAAATGAGTCATCTCTGCTCTTTACGCTGTGTAAATAAATGCTTTCATTAGTGAGAATTCGCTGAGAATACTACAGAGTATATTGTTATGTGTGGGCCTGTGTGTACCACAGGACACACTGTTTTGTGGCCGTGTTTTGTTGTTCCTCTCTCTTTGGGATCCTCCCCTTCCTTCTCTTTTTTCAGGAGGAGCGCACCTGAAACTGATTAACGGGGAACAAAAGGGCGGAGGAGGAACGATGCTGCACACAGTCACAGTCACTCAGCCCTGCCAGCAGGCAGCACCGCTCGGGAGACTTCCGGCTCCGTTGTTTCCTCTTTTTTTTTCTATCTTTGATGGTTTTTCCCAGCTTTTTGTGGGCTGGAGATCCCTGGTGGTTTGATTTTTCATGCATTGTTTGAGTTAACTACTTTTTGAGTTTGGGGAGATGAGCTGGGTGCGACGGCCCATTGCGTGGCTGGCCCGGCGACTTCCACTTCTTTTGTTCATTCAACCGGGATCTCCAACCCTTTAATTGCTTTGTTACATATTGACAGTTGTTGTTTTTTTCTGATTGATAATAATGATTGTCCCCCCTAAAGCCTTCAGCCCTGAACCCTCAGGGACTTGTGTTTTTACCTTCTTAAATCCTTATGCATGTTAATGTTTCTGTGCTCAGGGGTCAGCAACCGTTACGATCAAAAGAGACACTTTTGGCCACAAAAAAATCTGTCTGGAGGTACAAAACATACTTGAATATTGTGATGAAGGTAACACAGCCTATTAAATCTATTGCAATGAGGGCACAACTGCAAATGAGAGGCCGGACATTGAAGAAACATCTCAGGAGATTTTTGGGAAATGCAGTTTGCTTGTTCTGGAAATGTCTTTTAATTACTTTTTGTTGTTGTTGAATCCGTCCATGCACTATTAAATGTTCTATCTTCCTCCGACACTTTTCTTTTTTGAGATTTGGAATCCATAGCTAGCCTTTTGAAGTTCGGGGAAATTAGAGGATAAGTCGCCGGTCAGTAGATGTACATAGGCTAGGATGCACATTGTGGTTGACTGAAATGATGTTTTTTTAATTATTATTCAGGGTATAAGCTACATATTTTTACAATTGGAGAATGTAAGAATCACCAAAGAAAATAATGATAAATGAAAATGAAAATGTTAAAAATAAGTTATTCATTTCCATTAATTTTTTTTTTTAAATCCACAAGGAGCCACTGGAGATGGGCTAAAGAGCTGCATATGCTGACCTCTGGCCTAGCTGAAAACCCATGTGCCATCCTATTTGTTTACCTCCGGGCTTCCCCTGGAAACCGTGGTAACCCTGTGTTATGACACAACGCTATGAATTGTGGGTAATTCCCTCAGGCAAAGTCTGCAGAAATGCATACTTACAGAAAGTGTTTATAAAGGGCTCAAATGGTCTGCGAGAGAGCCCTCAAGGACTTGACGATTTGACAGTGGGACAGCCCTAAACCCTCAAGGACTTTGTGGGAACGCGCCCCAAGTCAGTGAGTGCGGACATTGGGATCGGGCCAACGGCGTCCTTTCATATGCTTGGGTCTCTCCAGTGCCTTTGTGTGTTGGAGAGGCCGTAACATGTATCATATAATAAGATACGGTATATCAAGCTATATGGCTGTTGGCTGTGTAAAGATCTAATGTTAGCAAAATATAAATACATTATGAAAATATGCTTTCATCCATCCATATGACGTCACAGACATCTCATTCTCACCTCCGGTGCGATGTAGTCCGGGGTGCCGCAGAAGGTGCGTGTGGACATGCCTTCATACATGTTCTCCTTGCACATGCCGAAGTCAGCAATTTTGATGTGGCCCTCTGAGTCCAGCATCACGTTGTCGAGCTTCAGATCCCTGCAGCAGAGACAAGCTTGTGAACATTTGTGACCACTTTGATTCTTGTTGTGTGTCGCTGTCAACTGTCTATATATCCAGAGAGGAGCACAGAAAAGCTCTACTGCACCACTGGCCGCCTCTCTGAGCCGTTTATCTGTATGCAGCACACATCAGACGCCGGGAAACAAACAATCATCATTTTTCTTGGCCTGAAATCCTTTTTTTCCTCTGTGCTTTTTTTTTTTGCTCTTACAATTCAGTCAGTTGTCTTATGTTTCATGTCTTCATTTTCCTCCCCTCCTTATTCACCACTTCTAGTAGCTATATGTCACAAAGCAGTGTCAGGATGTCAAACACAAGGCTGCTGGTGAGACATGTAGAATGGATGGGAGTCCTCCTTAGCTGGAGTACTGAAGAGGCGCAGGGTGACCTTAGTCTCTGTCAAGCATTTCTTTCCGTCCTTTCTATTTTTGCATCGGGTTTTAATAGTCGCCTCCTTCCTGAAGGGTATCCAAGCTGTGCAGTTCACACACAGCGAGGTTTAAATCTATACGTCCATGTTTAATCTCTCTCTCTGGACCTGCTTATTTTTCCTACTTTCTCTTTCTTTCTGTCTTATCTGTTATCTCCTCATCTTGTCCTCTGTCTGCTTTACTCTGCCCATCAGTCTCTCCATCCAAGTCGATATCTAAACTACTTTATCACCTATATCTTCATCTTGTCCACCATGTTTTCCTCCTCTTACACTGCCTCAGCATCATTGCTTATAGATTCACTTCTTCAATGAGTCACTCTCTTCTCAGCCTTTATAGATTTCTCTGCTCGTACTCACCTTGTCTATCTATCCAAGATTACTTTCCTCTGATGTATTTGTAAAACGTAAGAAGCCTTATATTTGTTTTCCACGTAGCAGAGAATGAATTTGAAGTGCATGTGGTGCGTCATTACATTAAAACTGGTTTCTCTCTCTCTGACTCACCCACCTGTAGATGATTCCCTTTCGGTGCAAGAAAAACAAACCGACAGCGATCTCTGCAGCGTAAAACCTGCAAAATTGAAAATGAGAAAAGAAAATGTGTCAGGGAAGTGATTTATACTGAATACAAGACAACAATATACAAGAATCCCTCGCCCTAAAGAATAACTATTAATACATGATGGGGTGACCTGGTGGTCTAGGGCAGGGGTTCACATACGTTTCCATGCCAAGGCCCCCCAAATAGCATTATCATTAACGCAACTTGCAATATTTAGGTTGTAGCGCGCTCAGTTTTAAAGTTAGAGGGAAGATACTGGTATCACATGAAACTAGAAAATCAAAAGGATCCATTGGTACCAACAATGTCATACTTGTCGGGAAGGAGGTTAAATAACGCTCCAAACTAGAACTACAACATTTTTGTGAGGAAAAACTGTCATGGCCATTTTTAAAAGGTGTCCCTTGACCTCTGACCTCAAGATATATGAATGTAAATGGGTTCTATGGGTACCCACAAGTCTCCCCTTTACAGACATGCCCACTTTATGATAATCACATGCAGTTTGGAGCAAGTCATAGTCAAGTCAGCACACTGACACACTGACAGCTGTTGTTGCCTGTTGGGCTGCAGTTTGCCATGTTATGATTTGAGCATATTTTTTATGATAAATGCAGTACCTGAGAGGGTTTCTGGACAATATCTGTCATTGTTTTGTGTTGTTAATTGATTTACAATAATAAATATATACATACATTTGCATAAAGCAGCATATCTGTCCACTCCCATGTTGATGAGGGTATTAAATACTTGTTAAATCACCCTTTAAGGCACATTTTGAACAGATAAAAAATTTACAATTATTCATTTTTTAATTGATTGACAGCCTGAATAATAATCCAATTTTATTTTTAAAAATATATATAATTTTTTTAACATTTTCCCTCATTTTCTTCCCAATTTGCTGAGCCAATTTTTGGCAGCCCCCATGTTGAAAATCCCTGGTCTAGGGGTTAATGCACTGACCATGAACTGTAATGTTCCTTTGTTCCATGTCATTATCCATCTCTCTACTATTAGTATTTAATAAAAGCATAAAATGTCCAAAAAAAAATAGTAAAACTAAATATCAATAGCAGATATTTGCACACAAAATATCAGAATATTAGCACTTAGACGTCGGTGCAGTACAGGACTACTGCTTCGTTAGTGGTGGGTGTAAAATATTTGATCTGCTTGGTGAACATCTTGTTAAAACAGGTGTCTGTGGATAAACTAGAGTGTCCTTACACTGCCTGCGGCTCCTTGAATTTGCCCATACGTTGGATATGATACATGAGGTCTCCCCCGTTGATGTACTCCATCACAAAGTACAGCCGATCCTAGATTTAAAACATAAAAAGGATGTTAATGCCCAAAGCGCAGCTCTAAATGGATGCTACACAAAGAAAAGTACAGTACGTGCACACTAGAACCAGCAGTGCATTAGGATAGAATTACTTTTAGAACAAAAGCTTGTATACGTATAATGTATCTCAACACCTCTCTGACATGATCTATTCATTCAGGATAGAAGCAGCTCGTATATCTGCATTATAATTCAGGAAGCTTTGATCAGTAAATGTAGTTTTTATTAAAGACTCCTTGAGTCACCCTGTCTACGCACAGAGTTGACGTCATACTGGAGACTTCGTATTCCAGGGTGGTCTCGGTTCAGTATCAATTTTCTCTGCAGGCGCGCCGGAGAAGGAGTGTGAATAAATGTACGTAGGAAAGGCAAATACAGATGTAATACTAGATGCACCGGTTTATAATACCAGGAATGGAAAAGTCGTTGAAAGAGTGATGAGGGAGCACAATGGCACCCTTGAAATACAATAAAGTCACATTTTATTATGTTCCTGCGCAGTTCCGCAGCAGCGCAGGAAGTACGTGGTAACACCTCATTTTACAGGTCTGGAAATTTCCTTGTAATTAGGTGATAATTAGCAGGTAACCTATTTGAAATTTCTTTGGAGTTACTGCCAAAATACCCCAATATAATAATAAAAATTACTTTATTTTAAACATTATTTAAAGGGACTATTTGTAACTTTCAGAAATGCTTCTTAACAGCGACACCTGTGGCCGTGAAATCAACGAAAGTCAGCGTCGAGCTCGCGCTTGCTTGCTCTAAATATAGAAACAGTGAGGCGACACATGTCAGCTAAAACCACAATATCACTCTATATTTCAGCTGCTGGGCAGTAATGTTAGCTGACCAGAGGAAGGTCTCTCCATGAACATGATTTAGATCTGATCTTAGTGTTGGCTTTTCCTGCCTCAGCGCAGGCTGATGCAGCGGGGCTCTGCAGCGTGTCTCCCTGCTCTCTCCGCCCGCAGACAGAGAGAGCAGGGAGACACCGGCACCCGGTAGGTAACGAGACGATAACGTTACTCGCTGAGGAGCTCCGTCACTTCAAAAGACACGGGAAACCTCTGTTGGTCTGGAGGAGCTGCAGCATTTATTTCTGCACAAACGTCCACTGTACATTCACTAGATATTCTCAGAGCTAAACTAACTCTTCTGCAGTGTGGAGTGAGCGCGCATTCACGTCTAGAGGTGGAACGAGCTGAGCGAGAACGCGTGCTCTGTCTGAGTGAAGGCGAGCAGGCAGAGGAGGAGAGGCAGCGGCCACACGCGAACGCGCATATGCGAGCGCGCATGTGTGGCGACCCGCTACATTTATACGCTTAAAAAGTTACAAACAGTCCCTTTAATAAGTATATTTCCAAATAGCTGGTAATTTATTTAAAGGGACTGTTTGTAAGAATCAGAAAGTGGTTGTAACAGCGACACCTGTGGCCGTTAAGTCAACGAAAGTCAGCGTCCTGTTGCTCGCGCTCGCCCGTGTGCACGCGCTACCTGGATGTGAGCGGGCATCCGTCAAAACAGTGAGGCGACACACGTCAGCTAAAACCACAATATCACTCTATATTTCAGCTGCTTGGCAGTAATGTTAGCCGACTAGTCGAAGGTCTCTCCATGAATCACTGCTGATCCTAGTGTTGGCTTTTCCCGCCTCAGCCTCCCGCTAATGTTTTTGGCAGTAATTCCAAATAAATTTCAAACCGGTTACTTGCTAATTATCACCTAATTATAAATTAAATTTGCGGACCTGTAAAATGAAGTGTTACCAAGAACGTATTTAAAATAATCATGACTTTTGTCTGAAGTGTTTTTTGTCCACACACCACAGTCTGGAAGCAGGAGTGGAGCATCGTGAGGAAGGGCGGTTTGTCTCTCTGGGCCAAGACCCTCTTCTCCACCATCGTACATTCAACGTCATCATCCTGGATCACCACATCCTTCTTCAGGATCTTGATGGCGTACAGCTCCTCCGTCGACTTCATCTCCGCCAGCATCACCTGCAGGGAGATGAAGACGACACAGGTCGAAGGTCAAAATGAAACAACCGGTGACTATCAGGCATTCTTTAGCTGCCATGTTTAAAACGTTAACAATGATTGATTAGCTTTTATATCACGTCTGCAGTCTCAAGGCTCTCACCTTGCCAAAGCTGCCCTTCCCCAACAGGGCCAGGAAGTTGAAGTCGTTCAGCCGGATCCGGTCCATGTTGCTTGAAGGCAGGCTGAACCGCCGGTGGTCTGACGGCGTGATCACTTTCTTACCGTGGCCCAGCTTGGCTTTCTGTGGTGTACAACAGTTATATTCAATATTTATATGAGATTTTATCTAGTTTCGCGTTAACAAATAAAGCAAATTATAGGAAGTGGACATGGAGGGCTGAGTCAGTCGCCATGCTGGTGTCTATAACAGCTGGTCTGGAGTCAGATATCCACATCTGGCTTTCACAGAGAGCAGATCACAGGCCGCCACATGAAGCAGGACTCAGCAGGAAGTGTGCTCGTCAGTTACTGATTGTGTGTCCTTCTGCTGCTTTTCAGTAAGATATAATCTAGATCATTAAAATCTGAAAAAGCATTAACAGCTGATAATGAAACAACCACATAAAAATGTAATAAAAATATCTCTCTAAGTGGGTTGAAAATGCTGTAAATTACATAATTTCACGATGAAGTGTGACATATAATATATTTATTGCATCATGAATTAGTAATAATAATGTAGTACAAAGGGGATGTATCATATTATTGATAACATGATATTTTACATTTTCAATCCCATTAAAGATATTTTTTTTTACAGTATTTTGCATGCTGGCCATTACATTTCATTCTACTGTAACACATGATGATAAATTCTGTAATTGTTAAGCAGATATTACGATCTCATTTGCTCCGAGGTGCCACGACGGATGAACTAACATCCCTCGCCATCATCCTAAAAACTGGTTAGGAGAGACTTCGCTATAAATTTACTAACTGACATAACATCTTCCTGAAAATGTGGCGACCCCTATTTGATAAATGGACGGCTACCTGTGATAAGGCTCACGCTTAGAGTGGCACCCATACAAGACTTAACTTAACTTTAATCCAATGCATATTAACACACAATGTGCATCATGTTGGCCGTCAACATTTCTATCATCTTCCATGCTGGTGTTTGTGTTTATATTTTTTTATTTATTTACTTAATTACGTACTTATTTATTAATTTATGTATTTATTAAATGTTTTAATTAT
Source organism: Sebastiscus tertius (assembly GCA_916701665.1). Lineage (NCBI taxonomy): Eukaryota > Metazoa > Chordata > Actinopteri > Perciformes > Sebastidae > Sebastiscus > Sebastiscus tertius. Next base: position 61,655 of record CAKAOH010039237.1, on the reverse strand, counting down.
TGATTTATTTACTTAATTACTTACTTATTTATTTATTAATTTATGTGTTTATTAAATGTTTTAATTATTTATTTAGTTATTTACTTACTTACTTTGTTACGTATTCATTAAATGTTTTAATTATTTATTTATTTACTTACTCAGTTACGTATTTATTAATTAATGTATTTATTTATTTATTTACTTACTTACTTATTAATTAATTTATGTATTTGTGTATTTATTTATTTACTTATTTACTTACTTACTTACGTATTGATTAATTCATGTATTTATTTACTTACTTACTTACTTACTTATTTATTTATTAATTTATGTATTTATTTATTTATTTACTTGCTTACTTACTTACTTACTTACATATTTATTAATTAATGTATTTATTTATTATTTTTCATCATTATTTACATTATGTTTTTTCTTTCCTGTCCATTCGTTGTGTATTTTTTGTTTTTTTCTACTGTTATCTACTGTTATCGGGAAGGAATGGAAAAATAAAAGGAATAATATTGCCTTATTTGAACATGATATGACTTGCATCTGTTTTTCAATAAAATATATACACATAAAAACTGGTGAGCTGCATATTCACAAGTCAGAATCAAATCAAGCGTCTCTACACTATCTCTATATCTGTGTTGAAAGAACATAGTGATCTTTTTTCTCCTGACAGATATTCAGCAGGAGCTCTCTACTGGTGCATTTTGAGAAATTGTGAGGTGGGGTGCTGCCAGTGCTGCAAGGTTCCCTGTTGCTATAATGACTGGCCTGCCATGCGTCTTTGAACAAAAAAGGGCAATTAGGACCCTGCCAGCTCCCATCACGACTGCAGCCGCTGTCTGTTTCTGTCAGATAGAGAAAATAGGCGACCGGTGGGGCACAGAGAGGCTGTTGCCACGCCAACCGTTGCTCTACTCTTAATGTACTCAACATAACAATTGACACATGTTTGACTCGGGTTAAGTGGCTCTGCATTTACACCTGGTTAGGTTAATTAAGAGCAGAATAATGTAAACATTAACGAGTGTGTCAGTTGTAGTTACAGAGAAGATACTGTGGGGGGAAATGCTTCTAAGTAATTCATTGCAGTTAATTCATTTAACCTTGCTGGTGTAACTGAGTCCCAGAGGAGACAGCTGGAATAAAACCAGCAGGACTCGACCAAAGAGGGAACGTAGGTGCCCTACAGGTTTACATCCTTATTTCTAAAGGCACATTATTATTCAAATCGACATATTGTCAACAAAATCGGAACACAAATATGAAATCATAATTTCACATACTTGTGTCATTAATCAATATTTTTTTGCAGTGGCGTCCATCCAGTGCAAAAAAAGGTACCAGTACCTTAATTCAGCAGTTGCATGACATGATCATTGCATGTGTCTTGGATTTATTCATATTTGGGCTGTCAAAGTTAACGCCATAATAACGTAAATTCGTTTTAACGGCACAAATTTCTTTAATGCATTAACGCAACTTGCGATGTTTAGGTTGTAGCAGGCTCACTTTTAAAGCTAGAGTGAAGATACTGGCATCATATGAAACTACAAAACCTAATGTCATACTAGCTTGTCGAGAAGGAGGTTAAATAACGCTCCAAACTTGCGCTAAATGTTGGCGAGGAAAAGCTGTCTTGGCTGTTTTCAAAGTGGTCCCTTGACCTCTGACCTCAAGATATGTGAATGTAAATGGGTTCTCTGGGTACCCACGAGTCTCCCCTTTACAGACATGCCCACTTTATGATAATCACATACAGTTTGGGGCAAGTCATAGTCAAGTCAGCACACTGACACACTGACAGCTGTTATTGTCTGTTGGGCTGCAGTTTGCCATGTTATGATTTGAACATATTTTTTATGCTAAATGCAGTACCTGTGAGGGTTTCTGGACAATATCTGTCATTGTTTTGTGTTGTTAATTGATTTCCAACAATAAATATATACATATATTTGCATAAAGCAGCATATTTGATCACTCCCATGTTGATAAGAGGATTAAATACTTGACAAATCTCCTTTTAAGGTACATTTTGTCAAATAAATGTAGTGGAGTAAAACGTACAATATTTGCTTTCAACATGGAGTGGAGTAAAAGTGGAAAGTAACATCAAATGTAAATACTCAAGTACAAGTACCTCATAGCTGTACTTAAGTACAGCACTTGAGTAAATGTACTTAGTTACATTCCAATACTAACTACTGACATAAACACTACTTGAGGAGGAGGTCGACCAAGGACAGAACTGGTCTGGTTTATATCTAACTAAGTTTTAAAGTGTGGGTGTGTTGACATCTATTTATGTCTAATTTAGGAGTGTCAGCACCACACAGGAAACGTCATTACATCACAGCTGTTGCTTTTATCGTGTAGTAAAGTTTTGTCTGGAGGAAACATCTGAATGATGTGGTGATCCTGTGGTTGTTTACTGCAGCTGTTCCATCGTCACCTTTTACCATCTGGTGGTCATTTTAAAAAAACACTGAATATTTACATGAACTGTACACCAACATTTCACATCATAAACAAATCACATCAACCTGATTCAACACAAACAAAAGTTGGAATATTGAACGTCAGAGTGGCCACACAGAGTAGTATTCAAACACACACAACGCAGCCACACAGCAGTCTTATAATAGATATAACACTGCCACTGTGTGGAAAGATTTGGCATGCACACCAAGAACAGCAACACAGCCTGCCTGTGTGTGCATTCATTCATACAGTTACAGTGCATAAAGTGTCCATCCATGCTTCATGCCTTCTATAGTCCGGACTGAAAGGCGGACTAGTAGAGGGCGGACTTTGGACCACGCTGTCAGCCAATGAGGAGCCGGTGTGAAGCTCTCTTGGCCAATGACAGTGCACTGATAGTGGTAAAGATGATGGCACCAACAGACCTGAGTGGTCCACAAATTTACTAACAACAATGCTGTGTAGTGTTTGTGTAAAGGATAGGGACTACATATGTTAGATTTATATTATTGTGTTATATTAATAGTTCTTTTTTTGTGCTGGAGGAACACCAGCTGCTTTCCGGTTTGCGCTGTGAAGCCAAATGTCAGACTTTGCTGATTCTGACCTTTCCAGCAGATGCTGCAAAATCCTCTAAATTTCTGACTGGATTTTTCCTTTATATTAAAATGATATGTAGTCCCTTTAATTTTACATTAAGCGTGAGGCGGAAAGGAGGAGAAGGTTAGTGTGTGAGAGGATTTAGAGAAATGTGTCTGTGACAGCAAGCAAATTGGGCTGGTTCAACTATATGCTGTTGAGAGCCTTTGTTAGTAAATCAGATTTGTTTGTGGAAGCCCAGCAGAGATCCACAAACAATCCTAACACGGTAAGTAAAGTGAGCAGTGATGAAGAAATAGAGACGGAGCAGGCAGAAGAGCTACCTTGAGATAGTGGATATTTAACTGGCAGGCCTAGAAGAGAGAAGAAACTCAACTCATTAGTGAAACGTTAGCTGGCGCGTGCATGTGCTGCTGCTGCCGGGAAAAGAAATGGACAGATTTGATGAGTCATTATTTTAAATCTACAGTATGAGTGATAAAATGATCAAAGGCATCACTAGAAAACAAGAGGGCGTCCTTTTTCTGTCACATCTGGTTGCATCCCTGCATCTAGCCCCTGTTTCCACGGCAACCGCACGGTTGTGCGAAGACGCTATAGCCTCGGAGGAAAGTCAAGGTCAGCGTTGCACATTGTGGAGAGAGACGAAGAATTAAAAGCAACAAGACTCAGCGTGTTGAGGGGCTGCTGTGAGGAGATGACATTTACACACAGTATTGAAACACCTGCATGCACACACGGGGCTGGACTTTTAATAAAAACTGCCCTCGCTCAGCTGAATCCCATACGTCTCTGCACTGGTTTACATTGAGTCACCTTCTACCTGCATGTTGGACGTGAAGAGGTTATGAGTTTTTATTTAAAGCACGGATGTTTTAATGTGTTACTGCAACAAGAAACCTCACTGCAGTAAACAGACCGGCCACTAGAGAGCGAGAGTGAGCTGCACTTTGGTTAAAAGTTATCAGTGTCACTTTACTACAAATCATCTATACAATACTGTATGTATGAATGTCTTTTTCTTTCAAGCAGTTATTAACTTTGATGTCCATAGAGCAACAACACGTCCTAAAACTTTCTTGGAAGAAAAATGATCACAATTAACATCGTATTTACTCTTAGTTTAGTCAAAGTTACATTATTGTTTACGTATTAGCGGAGTACACAATTATAAAATCAGTATGCATGTACATCTACATCCACTATCAGCAATTTAAGCAACTGTGAGTTTCTGCAAAGATGTAGTGAACAGATGTGATGTAAGGTACAAATAGCTTTAAGTAAAGTGGATAAAACATGCAAAAGGACTGGTGTGGTTCGAAAAATAACACAAAAAAAACTAAATTTAATAAAAAAGATGACATGTTAGAAATCGGGCAAAAAGCTTAAAGAGGACCTTTTATGCTTATTTTCAGGTGCATACTTGTATTTTGGGTTTCTACAATAACAGGTCTACATGATTTAATGTTCAAAGAACACTTTATTTTTCTCATACTGGCTGTGCTGCAGCACCTCTTTTCACCCTCTGTCTGAAACGCTCTGTTTTAGCTCCTGGCCCCGCCTCCCGGAAAAGCCCAGTCTGCTCTGATTGGTCAGCTGGCCCACTCTGTTGTGATTGGTCAACTGAACCAAACTCTTCAGACTCCACTCCAGCTCCGCTCTAACAAGCTTTGTTTGAGGGCGTGCCAAACTAGCCGCTAGGCAGGTATTATGCAAATGTGTTATTTGGTGAGATCACTATGTTACGGAAGAAAAGGCGGGGCTTAAATTGAGGCGTTTCAGGCAGTTCAGGAGTTCTGTGGAGGAGAGTAACTCCCTTTGGTGTGGACTTTGGTTATCTAACTTTGCAGACTTTTTAATGCACAAAAAAAACGATATTACATACTAAAGCAAAGGGAAAAAGCATAAAAACATAAACGGTCCTCTTTAAATAAAACAGCACTTTATGTTTCCTGGTGTTTGTCTGGTTTAATGGGCTGAATTAAACAATAAAAACTGTGTTTTTTTTTACATCCTGTGTTGTGTTGTTTTAGTCTTGGCTGCTGTAGAAACAAGCACTCTGCTGGAAACAGCTTTACATCAGCTGTTATTTCAACAACAACATAAACCCACATGATTTCTCCTTCTGTATTACTTCTCAAACTAAATCAATGTAAACAAAGTAGTTACTGTTTCCACTCTCAGGGCCGAGTATTATGAATTATTATCTGCACCTGCACGTCTTACATAAGGCTCTCAGGAACTTCCTGTGTCGACTGTAATCTTGTGCCGTATGTGCATATGGGGGATTTTCTTTTCAAATCAAGATAATTCACTTTATTAATGCAAGGAGGAGGTGATCTCCTTCTCTGACACACAGGGTGGAAGGCACAAGCTGAGAACAGGACGAGGTTACCATGGTGACAGGAGAGAGGAAGTGAGTGTGTGCGTTATACATGTATGTGCATGTGTGACAAAGAAAAACCTTCTTATGGTTTTACTGAATTCAGTCGACCCTCACCTCAAACTTCTGTCGGAGCTCCAGGTTGACGTCGTCCATCTCGGGGATGGGAACGTTGTAATACTCTCCCTCCTCCTGGTTCAGCAGCTTGTACCTGAGAGAGACACAAAAACACAAGTGAATCTATATTTTATCTACGTTCCTTTGAATCCATCATCCATATATCTGTTCCTCTGTCCACCCACACACAGATAAAACTAAAACAAGTCATTATTTTGAGTTATTAAATCATTACTTTGAGATATCAAATATTTATTTTGACATATTAAGTCATTGTTTTGAGATTTTAGGTTATTATTTTGACAATGTTTCTAATTATTTTGAGATATAGTCATTATTTTGAGATTTTAAGTAATTATTTTGACAAAGTTTCTCATTATTTTGAGATACTAAGTCATTATTTTGAGATACTAAGTCATTATTTTGAGATTTTAAGTAATTACTTTGACAAAGTTTCTCATTATTTTGAGATACTAAGTCATTATTTTGACAAAGTTTCTCTTTATTTTGAGATACAAAGTCACTATTTTGAGATACTAAGTCATTATTTTGAGATACTAAGTAATTATTTTGAGATTTTAAGTAATTACTTTGACAAAGTTTCTCATTATTTTGAGATACTAAGTCATTATTTTGGAAAAAAAGAAGAGAAAAAAGGAAAAATAGAAAAAAAAACGTTACATCTCTACACCACTTCAATCATGAGTAGCTGATTCGACTCCTTTGAGTGTTTGTAGGTCTGATCTCCGTCAGCAGAACCAACTAGGCTTCACCTCTCATGTACACATCCTCTGTCTAATGACCTGGAACATACAGCACACAAACACACACAGTAGTGGTGTCCGAGTTTTACACACAGGTATTTCCTGGAGCTTTGTACTGTAAGTGTGCACGAAGCAGAAGTCACTCAGGCTGGGTTTAGGCTGGGTGGCGGCAGGTATGCTAACATAGCCACGAGTGTGAGTGTGTGTTTATCAGAATGAGACAAAGCAGGCGAACAAAGACGGAGAGGCGAGGAAATGACGCCGGCAGGTGCTGTTTGTCAGAGTGAATGGAGTCGGCAGCGTTTACGTCTGCTCTACACACAATGTGCTGCTGTTTCACAGTGACGTCAGTTCGTTGGTGGTGGCCGGTATCACATTAACATCCCCCCCAGCGTTAAATATCTTCTTTGTTATGTGTTCCCTTTTGTACATGTTATGTACTTGTAAGTTGTCTTTGGACAGAGAAAATCAAGGTCCCGTCTCTTGAAGTGGATTTTTTTGGTACAAGCCCTTGAAAGATGTTTTTATTATAAGAAAAAAGGTTAAGTTAACAAGATGGTGGACTGCTGGAAAGTTAAAAAAATATATATTTTGCAAGTTTAAAGCACCAGTTGCAGTGGGCGACTCCGGGGTCTGAAAAGTGAAGCCAATGCCGAAGTGCCTTAAACTTGCATTCTTTCTAATATCCAGCAGGGGGCGACTCCTCTGGTTGCAAAAAGAAGTCTGGTTGTATAGAAGTCTATGAGAAAATGAGCCTACTTCTCACTTGATTTATTACCTCAGTAATCATTGTAAACATGAGTTTATGGTCTCAATCGCTAGTTTCAAGTCTTCTTCAATACAGCATGATGTTCATTTAGTAAATTATGGTCCCATTTAGAGTCAAATAGACCACAAAGCAGGGGATGCTTTAGGGCGGGACTACCTCGTGATTGACAGGTTGCTACCACAGCGTTGTCCGGTCTGGGAGTTGTCTGTGTTTTCTTCTTACAACTTTTCACAGTGTGTTTTCAGTTCATGAAAGTTAATTATAACATTTTTGGTCCCCTAAAAATGTCTTATTCAGCGTTCGGTTGTACTTAGCTCCACCCTCTTGTGTCACTTCTGGTTGCAAATAACCAAGATGATGACAGTCAAAATGCCGAACTCGAGGCTTCAAAAAGCAGTCTACAAACCAACGGGTGACGTCACGGTGACTATGTCCACTTCTCAACAACTTCCTCACACACCATGCTGATGTTTTAAACTTTAAACATTAAAGCGACTAAAAGAAAGGCCGACTGACCAGCAACAGTTGGGAGCTTTGATGAGCTCAGACACCCCAAACGACATGGAGCCCATGAAGTCGTTCCGGGTGGTTCGGTCCCAATCCCACACCTCAATGGACAGACGGCGGTCCTTATCTGATGCTTTCAGTTTACTGAATACACACACACACACACACACACACACACACACACACACACACACACACACACACACACACACACACAGGGGAAAAAGTACATGTGACAACAGAAAGGACAAGAATATAATGAACGTCTCCTTTTGTGACCTTTTATTCTGTTTTCTTTGATACAACAGTAGACACACACACACAGAGACTTGTTTGACTCACAAGGTGAAGGACTCGTTCCAGCAGGGGTTGAGAGAGGAGCGGATGGTCCTGGTCTTCTGTTTGGTCTCGTTCTTTGGGTCGGGGATGAGCTTGAGTTTGACATAAGGGTCCGATAAACCATTTGGATCCATAGGAATCAGGTTCCTGGCTTCACCCACTAGAAGAAAGAAGGGAGACAGTAATGTAAGATAGTAAACAGTAATATGTAACCGTGTGTGTGTGTGTGTGTGTGTGTGTGTGTTTGAGCCTCGAGCCAGATCAGGAGACTCCACACTGACTCAGGGGTTAAAATGTACAGAGATGGAGCGGTGAGTCACTGTAAGTCACTCTGAGGCCGGATAGCAAACAGAAAAGATATGAGCTTCAGTCCGAGCTAAATCCCCTCCTTGTGCTCCGGAAGTCTATATATGTGTGGATTAATAATCTCACTCACATTCTGAGTCTTTGCAAGTTGATTTCTAAACCGTACTGTCTGAGAAATATAATGTAAGTTACAGATCAAAATGCTGCGTGGAGGATTTGGCAGGTACTGGCCAAATTTGTAGTCTTATTTACTTATTCTTCAAACCAATATTTATTTATTCAAATCATAAATTTAACTTAATTTTATTTAGGTAAAGGTCGGAGTTAAACGGCTTGTGTTGTGTAGCTAGGGTTGTAACGGTATACCGGCAGTATCACAGTATTAAAATTGACAGTTAAAAAACTGACATAAGTGAGAGTGAGTGAGTTAAAGGTACGGACAGGAGCAGTCTGGCTGCGCTGCACCGACAGTATTCAGGATATGTTAATGTTAATAGTCATAGGACATTATTTGAAAAAGCTCGCAGGTGATATTATTTTTCATTTAGGAGTTAATTTTACATGCAGTGCTGCTAACATGCTTTAGTTATATAACATTATAGTTACATGCAATTTTTTTGATCAGGTTTATAATTCTGTTTATTATTATAATTCTGTTATCATTCCTTTAAGGGTCATTGTAACTGATAGGACTACTACTACTACTACTACTACTACTACTACTAATAATAATAATAATAATGTAATACTGTGATACCATGAAACCGTGATATTTTCTGAGATGTTTATCGTACCGTGAAAATCTCATATCGTTACAACCTTATGTGTGGCAACATTTGAAAAGTTTGGCTTCTTTTTTTGTTAAATAAAAAAAATGAAAAACATAAACAAAAAAAAAAACAAGGTTTTGTAAGAAAAAAAAGTTCATGTTTCTTATGTTTTTAAGTAAGGCATTGGAAAAAACTATAGTTTTGGTATCATAGACCTATAGGCATAGATAGGTCGATAGTTACGGTGCCTGTTTACCGCGTTCATGAGAAGAGTCCATATGAACGCCCCCTCATGTCGTATTCACGACCTCGTAAGTGGAAAGTTTCTGAAAGCTCAGAGTTCATGAGTTGTGACGTGTTTGTTGACGTTGTGAGAAATGGCGGAGGCCATCGAAGTTAATTTTTAGGGTGCATAATAAGTTAACATATTGTAATATTTGTCATATATTGTTTCTCTTCATAATTTTACAATAGGTCTGAAGAAAATGTTGATTTTCCCAACGGCCTCATCATTTTCTCCGTCATTATTCCTTTGCATTTCCTACCTTCATTCTTCACGACTTAACCACTTGAACGCCAAGCATATCGTGTACCCGACTTCCAACGTCGTAAACATGAGCTCACAGGTTTCATTTGAAGGCACCACAAGTTTACTTCCTGTCAGCATACTGCACTAAAAACCATGGCAACAGGAAATACATAGGGGACGACTTAGAGTGTTTGTGTTGTCAAGTTTGTAAAGGTCAATATGTGGAGAGCGGCTGACGAGGGAATGAGAGATGGAGGTGAGGAGGTGGGCAGGCAGAGCGGATTAAGGAGGTGGGGACAGGTGTGTAGGTGTGAGGGGAGGTCAGGAGAGTCTGGGGGCATCTAGTAGACGGTTGGAGAACAGCAGGTGTGAGGAGTGAGAGGAGGCCTCTACTGACACAGATAGATAGATAGATGTCAGCGTTTCTATCCTCAGCTCCTCAGCTAATGGCTCATCAAATCAGACACCACATACGCTGACAGCAGGTGCTGCGAAGCAAAACATACTGTCAAAAATTCACTTGTGAAACAACACCAACTGGATTTATAACACTGGTGGGTGTTAGGGTGCACGCAAATGTAAAATCAACAAAAACAAAAAGCAAAAAAAAGCAAAAGCAAAACACTACCAGCACTAAAAGTCTGTCTCACACATGCTGTTGTAAAACAAGTAAATAAGACAGGTGATAATTACTCTGTCTGACACATGGCCAGGCAGTAGGTGAGCAGATAATGTGAGGGAGGCGTGACGTAAAAGACAAATGGAGATAAAAAAAAAGGAGTGCTGTTACATAGCAACAGGAGTAGGGGTGGCGTGATCATGCCACTTTCACCATGGCGACAACATCTACTGTAAGTGGCCAATGGGCCGACTCCACCACTGCCCCACTTAGCAGCATCATGTGAACACACAAATAAATGTCAGCTGTAGGAGAGTCATACGCAGCGATAAGAAAGAGAGTAAGAAAGAGAACAAAAGGCTGCAGGAAATCAATCTGAAGTTTCTGACAGTGAACACATGACTAAACTAGAACAGACGGAGAGCAGAAACAGGATCACACTAAATCCTCTAAAAGCGTGTTTATCAGCTCCAGCCTCCCCTCTCTGCATATTTAAATGTAATCAGACACAGTGAGTGAACAAGGAGGAGAGAAAAGGCAGTAATCTGAATGTTTGAGGGAGTCGGTATGAACTTTCGCACAAGGACACGTTCGCTGAGAGATTCTACGTTAAAACAGCGGAAATGTATTTTCACTCCAAAGCGTAAATATTCCAGGAAATAGAGCTCATTTACTGTGTGTGTTTGTAAGATTTAATCTGATTTATTTTGACATTCAGCTGTTGTTCATGTGTGACAGTAAGGGATTAAGTGTTATGAATTATGAAAGAATTTCAGAATAATCATGATGAAATAGAAACAAAGACAAATTCAGGCTTTGTGTTTATTGGGTTAGCGCTAAAACGACTAGTTGATTCATCAATCAACAGAAACAGCAACTATTATCAATTAATCAATCAATCAATTAAGTCAATTTTAAGGCAAAAGTGTCCCATTAAACTGATTATCTTTAGGTTTTTTACTTTTTTTATCACAATTTTCTGACATTTTATGGACCAAATGATTCATCAAATTGATTAATCAATAATGTAAATAAAAAATTGTTTCTGTCCCATACTGGGTTTTCTTTTTTTTTTTTAGGTTTGTGGGAGTTACTTTAGCAAACATTGTCCAAAACAAAAAGAATAAGTGGCTTCTTCTGAACGAGACAAATAAGCTATAAATCTTCATCTTTATCAATAAGTGAAGAGGAGCAAGAAAAAAGACAAACCATTAGAGATCTATGGCAGAATGAAAATATAAGTATTATGGTTTAAATTTAACTAGAATGAGATTTAAAAAAGAAAATGTGGGAAAATGACATGAAACAAAAAAACAAACAAATCAATCATTGAATGAAAATAATATCACAGCATTTATATGATGAAGTTAAATTTATGGCTGTCAAAGTTAACGCGATAACAAGTTAATGCAAATTAGTTTTAAAGCCACTAATTTCTTTAACGCATTAACGCAACTTTTAAGGTTGTAGCGGGCTCAATTTTAAAAATACTGGTATCATATGAAACTAGAAAACCTGAGGAATCCATTGGTACCAACCATGTCAAACTAGCTTGTCGAGAACGAGCCTAAATAACGCTCCAAACTTGCACTAAATTTTGGTGAGGAAAAACTGTCATGGCCATTTTCAAAGAGGTCCCTTGACCTCTGACCTCAAGATATGTGAATGTAAATGGGTTCTATGGGTACCCACGAGTCTCCCCTTTACAGAAATGCCCACTTTATGATAATCACATGCAGTTTGGGGCAAGTCATAGTCAAGTCAGCACACTGACACACTGACAGCTGTTGTTGCCTGTCGGGCTGCTGTTTGCCATGTTATGATTTGAGCATATTTTCTATGTTAAATGCAGTACCTGTGAGGGTTTCTGGACAATATCTGTCATTGTTTTGTGTTGTTAATTGATTTCCAATAATAAATATATACATATATAAGCAAAAAGCAGCATATTTGCTCACTCCCATGTTGATAAGAGGATTAAATACTTGACAAATCTCCCTTTAAGGTACATTTTGAACAGATTAAAATTGTGCAATTAATCGCGATTAAATATTTTAATCGCTAAGAGGACAATAAGGTGGTAATATTGTAATATTTCTTCCCATTTTTTCATGTTCTTCCAGTTTTACGCAGTAGAGGGCAGTGCAGGTCTCTCACTCTGAGTCTCGTATCTGACAGAAGAAGCCAGAAGCTTCTACCTTGTTCATGAATGTGCTGCTTCCACCTCATAGTTCACTCCTTATCCAGTACAATATCTCAGCTACAGTAATCCCCTGCCCTGCCTTTTTGTCTCTCTCTCTCTGTCTCTCGCTCGCCCACAAGCCCACAAACACACTGATACTGTTACACAATGTCACACACACACACACACACACACACACATACAATGAAGTACGGGGAGCAAAAGGAAAATCTCAGCATCCCACGTTCTCATCTAAATCCTCCCCTCCGCTGGCTGTGGCAGCGTTAAAGGCATCAGTCACTTCCATGGCAACGCTGGCACCAAACAATGCCAACGCAACTTCAACACGCCTGTAAACACAGTAATGAGGCACACACACACACACACACACACACGCGAGCAGATAAACAAACAGACGGACGACGATGGATAGGTGCTTTGTACAAGTTACATACATGTAGTAAATGCATGTGTGCACATGTGCAGTCTCTCTCTCTCACTCTCTCTCTCTCTCACTCTCTCTCTCTCTCACACGCACACACACACACACACACACACACACACACACACACACACACACACAGAGAAACATCATCAGCAGCAGTGATCAAGGACCATCTCTGCTGTCTGTTGTTGCTTAGATACAAAAAGAGCTGCTTTCTTTCTGTGTCCTCCTTTTGCTCCTTATGAGGTAGCTACCAATCAAATTAAAGTGTTTTGTCTCCATCACTTTGCAAAACACACATGATATAGACAAAAAAAGCAGATGTGTGTGTCTGTTAACTCAAACTGAAACAAGCTGCTGCTGTTTACATCACCCAAACATGCATCACAGGAGAAGCAGAACTACCAGCGTGCATCGCTGTCGAGCAGCCGTCGTTCACTGAGGCACACAGGAGTGAAATCTTCTGCCTTTTTTTAAAAAACAAAGAAAAAACAAAGGAAGAAAGTGCACTGGCACTTAGATGAGACTTTACGAGCGTACATCCTTTGTTGTTTAGAGATAATGAATGACAAAGTTCATGTTCTTTCTTCTCCACAATGCTTATTTATTGTCTTATATATCTCAGATAATTCCTCTAAAGTGCTGCGTGTTATTTCCCAGCACTTAATGTTCAAAATGAAGACAATAAGTCCGAGCTAAAAGTCTGCACAAAGACACTTAACCATTAGCAGATGAACACACGCACACATCCATGCGAACACTATCTCCTGAACCGAATGTCTATGCTTAATAAAAAAAATATGCCACAGCTAAAAAGTGACATATCAGTTAGATCCCAGGGTGGGTGCGTGTAGGGTGCGTGCAGGGGGCTGCAGTGGGCCGACAGACAGTGTAATCTCCCAAAAAAAAGGCTTTGAAATTCAAATGTGTTGTTGCATAACAATGCCATGTGCAGCCAATGAGCGCCTGATAATCTGGAGGGGAAAGCTGCACGGCCAAACAGGAGCTTGATGGATCCCGGCAGTGCACCGTCAGGGATCTGAATGCAGACGTCACAGACACACACACACATGAACTTAAGGTTTCTACTTGTGATCGTGGTCGTTTTAAGGAAGTGCAATTAGGGAAATTAAACAAAGGCCGGGCTTTAGAAGGAAATGATGCTCACTGATACTAAGTGAGACATGAGTGGTGCGTTAGATCTTTATACATTTCCACCTACACTCCCTTAAAACAAAATTCAGAGCTCATTTACTGTGAGTGCTGTTTTGTTTTAGTGAGAAAATGTTTAAGTGAATTATTGAAAGGCCTGAAGGACAGTTATAAGGATAATGAAGGATAATAAACACAATATAATGTAGTTTTATGCAGAAATTATGACTTTTTTAAGTGTTAATGTCAACAATTGACGGTTCCCTGAAGATCTTTGCACATCAAGTCGGTTTTCATTCGTATGCATTTTTTTAAAACCTTCATACGATACGAGACCTCAGGCACACTGAGTCCGATGTGTTTTGTTATTCTATTCGTTGCGAAAATTCGCAATACAAGACAAAACTAAAATTAATTACGTGGGTGCGATGGATAGCGCTACTCCCAAATGAATGACAATGAATGACATTAGTAAGAAGCTAACGTTTAGCTGCCGAGAGCATAATCCCTACTGTCTGATCTTTCCCACATCTTTTGTTTTGCGACCATCCCCGATTCCAAGGTCTTCTGAAATCACCTGCCTCGATCTATCTTTATATTCCACATCTATTCTTTTATTACCTCGGCCAAGGCTAAAGGCCTTGGGCCAAGGAGGTTATGTTTTCACCGACGTTGGTTTGTTTGTTGGTTTGTTTGTCTGTCTGTTAGCAGGATTACTCCAAAAGTTCGCAATGGATTTGAATGACATTTTTTGGAGACTTGGGGTGTAGCACAATGCACAATCCATTAGATTTTGGTGGTAATCCGGATCATGATCAGCCTGAGCATTAAGACCACAGGGTATAACACATGCGCAGTGTGACTGATGACGCATTGATGATGCATAACCCTGCCTTGTTCCTTCTTCGAGCAGAGGTGCGGAGGGAGCTGCTGGTTGTCCGCGGTGAGAAAGAAAAACACGGTAGATGACGGGATGAGAGACAACGTAGCGTAACGTTAAACAGACATAATGAGGCTGCTGGATGAGAGAGGCATCCGCCGATATGTTACACGGAAACACACCATGTTAATAATAACACCTCACGGTAACCTCACGGTACTGCCAGCTGTGAGCTGTGATCTGTTTTTAAAGTCACTCACCTTGGCGGAGGCCTGCGCTTTATGATGGGAGATGAAGTGAATGTTTATCAAATGACATTTTGGATGATGACATTTGCATGGACGGTGGCTCTGAGTGGTCAAACAATCCTTTTTTTGGGCCCAATGGCATCACGTGACGGACACGGAAGTTGTAGTACCGCCGTTTGGATACTACGAAAATTGGCATCAACGACCAGCACTCTTCCTGGGGGCTTGGTCAGAATAGCCAGAAAAGCATGCTGGCTTGCATACTGCAAAATGTGACTGTATGTAGTTGGACATCCTGGTATTTTTGGCATACTGTATTTAACTAAGTGGTTTTGTTGCCGTCCGTTACCGTAGTTTTGTTGCACGGCGTACAAATGACACATGAAAGGCTAAAATGCGTTCTTGTGACACGCGTAATATTGTTGTAATGTCGTACTATTTATACGCCTTCCCATGAGATCGTGTTGGAGAGAACTCACAGTCAGATACACACACATACAGTAAGTGTGATGCTCATATCTGTGAAAAGCCTGTTAGAGTAAAAAGCCTAATATCAGATATGAAGCCTGTTTTTGTACTACAGGCCTGATGGTGCTATCAGTCGTTGTCAGTTGAGGGAAAAAAAGAAAAAGCTATTCTTGTTCAACTGTGCTCTAAACCTGAGGCGAACATGTCAACAGTAGGATATCTCACCCTGAGTAAACCGCTGTGTGCTCACTTTGTCCCGATCCTCAGATGCCCTATGAGTGTGTATGTGAGTGTGAGTGTGTGTAGGCAGGTCACGGAGGGACGTTTGCATGTTTGCCTTTTCTAGAATAAACCTCTGCTCATGCCCACAGGTTGTTTATGTCACTTTTGCTCGAAGAGATGTTGATCAGGAAGAGGAGTAAGAGAAGGATGAGGGAGGTAATTAGAGGAAAAAAAAGAAAGGAAAGAGCATAAGAGACAGAGAAAGAAGAAGAAGAAGAAGAACAGTAGAGCCAGAAGGGAAAGGACAAGTCACTCAACTGAGCAACGGTTTCAGCTGGTAGAAAAAGAGAAGAGAAAAAGGACAGATGCTGATGTCTTATTGAGGAAAAGAAAGGAAGGAAGATGAGTGAATGGACAGCAGCTCAGCAGGTGTGGAGGGAAAATAGATGAGAAGAGGGCGGCGGGGGGGACACGCTGAGGTCTCGAAGGAACAGGTAGAAGAAGATAACAAGAAATGTCAATATTGGAAGAAGGGATGCAGAGGAGAGATAGAAGGAGAAGAGGAAGAGGAAGGGCGGTTACAGAGAGAGAGAGCGAGAGAGATAGAGAGAGAGAGCCCGGGAGATGTGTCTGTTTTCTTGGCTGGAAAGATTTAATCAAGTCCACATCGGTACGGTGAACCACAAAGGCCCGCCACTTGTCTGAGGGAGCCGGAGGGGAGCCGGAGAACAAGCTGAGGCTTCACTGTTCAGACCGCTGCCATTAGAGAGGAGGAACAAAAACAAACAGAACATACACTTCCTCTGCCGTCTCTCCCTCCTGGATTGTTCTCACTATTGATCTTCTTTTCTCCGTCAATCACAGTTTGTCTCACCTGCTCCATCATCATTATTACAGCAGTTTACTTCCTTTCCATCCTTTTCATTTAATCTGTATCCTCTGAATTTATACCACATATTTTCTTCTAATAGGCAAGAAAGGATGCTTCACTTCAGACTTCTGTCTCTACTGATGATAAAGACCTTGTACTTAAAGCTGCAGTGGGTAGAAATGGAGCAAATATGATTAAAAAAATGTTTTCGTTATATATCCTGCAAGATATATAATATATATATTTTGCAAGATTTCACAGACCGGAAGAAAACAACCGATCAGAGCTGAGCTGGAGTCTGCCGTCCAGTTTCCGTTTATGAGAACCAGCTGTCAATCACTCGTGAAACTAGGCAGCGATGCTCAAATATGAATATTCTGTTACTGAATGTTGCTAAGTGTCTGCTGGATCTGTAAGAAAAGTAACTTGTTAGATAACAAGTCTGTCTTTAAAGGAACAGTGTGGACTCTGACCTGAGCTTTAACAGCCATATTAAGACAATTACAAAGACAGCCTACTATCACCTGAAGAATAGAGCAAGAATTAGAGGACTGATTTGGAAAAACTAGTCCATGCATTTATCTTCAGCCGACTTGACTACTGTAAAGGCGTCTTTACTGGTCTTCCTAAAAAATGGATCAGACAGCTGCAGCTGATTCAGAACGCTGCTGCTTGAGTCCTCACTAAGACCAAGAAAGTGGATCATATCAGTCCAGTTCTGAGGTCTCTACACTGGCTCCCTGTCTCTCTGAGAATTGATTTCAAAATACTGCTGCTGGTTTACAAAGCACTAAATGGTTTAGGGCCAAAATATATTTCTGATCTTCTGCTGTGTTATGAACCATCCAGACCTCTCAGGTCATCTGGATCAGGTCTGCTTAGTGTCCCCAGAGTCACAACTAAACATGCAGAAGCAGCGTTCAGTTTTTATGCACCAAATATTTGGAACAAGCTCCCAGAAACCTGCAGGACCAGCTCCAACTCTGAGTTCTTTTAAAACAAAGCTTAAAACTTTCCTGTTTGCTGCTGCCTTTAATTAGAACTTTTACTGTTTTAATTACGTTTTAATGTCCTTTTGCACTTTGTCGCAATGTTCTTGAATGTTTATGTAAAGCACTTTGAATTGCCCTGTTGTTGAAATGTGCTCTACAAATAAAGCTGCCTTGCCTAACATTTCAGGGGATCTATTAGCAGAAATAGAATATAATATCCATAAAAATGTTTTCATTAAAGTATAATCACCTGAAACTAAGAATTGTTGTGTTTTTTTAGCTTAGAATGAGTCCTTCATATCTTCTACAGTAGCCCAGAGCGGACAAACCAAACACTGACTCTAGAGAAAGTCTTACAGGTTTAAATAACACCTGAAGGCCACCAAAGGTTCACCGACATGCTTGTTAAACTGAGGTAACGTGAGCCTCACAGTGCAAAACCGCGGTACCGCCAGCCGCCATCCGTTGCTCCTAAAGTAATGTTATTATGATAAGGATGGCATCAGAGCAAGGCGAACGGCGTTACCGTGGTTTTACACTCCTCGCCTCACATGTCTTGGAAAGGGAGAAGTGAGCGCAGTGGTACTCAGTTGGTTGCAATCTGCAACCACACCACTAGATGTCACCAATAAAGAGGCCAATAAATCAGTGAACGTAGCTTTAACGGTACACAATGAGCAAGTGAGCTTCATATCCATAATAATCAATTAGTTGGCCAACACGTAATGATTTACAGTAATTTTGAAAATCTATTCTCCTTACAAGTTGTTTAACAAGAAAAATGCCATAATCGCTTTTTCCAGCTTCTTAAATCTGAGGATTGTCTGCTTTTCTGTTGTTTTTTTTGTAAATTCTTTGAGTTTAAGACAATTTGTCACATATAATAAGCAATTTTAAGATGTCACCTTGGACTCTGCGTAATTGTGATGGGGATTTTTTCACAATTTTGACATTTGTTGTCTAAAAAATAATCACCAGCTGAATTGTTATTGAAGCTGTATGATGACGAGTAAACAGACACAGAGGTCACAGAGTTCATTTAAATATCAGACACCACATGAGAGGAGCAGGAGCCGCAGAGCGCGCTGTCGTAGGTTCCTTGAAGTTGGCACAGTATGAAGCAACACTTCCATAAACACTGCTGGGTGATTCGGTGTGTGTACACACACATGGAAATCAAGGACAACATGAGAGAAACTCACATCAATCCAACGTGGGATAAATCGTCTATGTGAGCCAGTTCGGTTTCGGCTGTGTCCATTTAGCCTAATCTGAAAAGACTGAGGTAACCATGTCAACGAGACCACGCTGTCACATTCCGCCTCGTTTCCTCGTTCTCGCCGACGGTGGTTGTCGCATCATAACAAGGACATGAAACAGAACAAGTAACTGACAGTAGATCAGACGTAGCTCAGCAGTAAAAAGGAGATGGATGCCGTTTACAGCAAAATAAAAAGGCTGCGACATAATAAAACTGAAAAGCAGAGCAAACAGATGCTGTAAGCTGACAGCTTCCTCTCCTTCCCTGTTTCTTTCCATCTGGGTGACTATAAACAAACAAACAAACATATTTTTATGAAAGCAATATATTTCCGAGTCAATCACACCTGCCACTCTGTCCCTGCGGTAGCTGGAGGTTATTCCTGTTTGATCCCCACTGACTTAAAAACACTTTATTGGCCAGTCGGCGCTCCTATTCCCTGACCAGCTCTGTGTGTGTGTGTGTGTGTGTGTGTGTGTGTGTATGTCATTTCTCTCCCTGCCAAAGGGGTTTTAACACCGGAGAGTTGTCCTCTACATGAGCTGCTGTTGACTGACAGGATCATTTGGAGGTGTTGAAAACACACACGCATGGGACACAAAGGTCATGACTTCATTTTTATTATGCTGACACAAATGCTAACTACATTGTTTTTAGAGTTCTCTGTAAGTGTAAGTGTATTTTCTTGTGAAGTTTCCTGTTGCTTCGGGTAAAACCTTCTGGAATCAAACAATGCCTCTAATTCCCCGTGTGCTTGCTGCTTCTTGCTGAAACAGATTGGGGCCCATAGATCATGCACATTACAGTCCTTTTCTGGCTGAGCTGGCTGACTTCCAACCAGTGGACAACCACTGGGGTCTGAAAAGTGAAGCCAATGCTAAAGTGTCTTAAACTTGCATTCTCTCTAACAGCCAGCAGGGGGCGACTCCTCTGGTTGCAAAAAGAAGTCTCATTGTATAGAAGTCTATGAGAAAATGAGCCTACTTCTCAATTGATTTATTACCTCAGTAAACATTGTAAACATGAGTTTATGGTCTCAATCGCTAGTTTCAAGTCTTCTTCAATACAGCATGATGTTCATTTAGTAAATTATGGTCCCATTTAGAGTCACCATAAAGCAGGGGATGCTTTAGGGCGTGGCTACCTTGTGATTGACATGTCGCTACCAGTAATCCATGTTTTTGTCTTACAACTTTAACCCTTTCACAGTGTGTTTTCACTTCATCAGAGTTGATTCTAAACTTTTTGGTGACCTAAAAAACGTCTTATTCAGCTGGTGTCACTTCTGGATGCAAAAAAATAAAGATGACGCCAAACCCGAGGCTTCAAAACTGCTGTCCACAATGGATGACGTCACGGTGACTATACGTCCACTTCTTTTATACAGTCTATGCTTCCTGCTGACTCCCAGAACACATGCATCACAGATCACACAATAAGTATTTACTGATTTGGTCCGTTTTTTATTCGACCTTTTGGCTCAGATAGTGATAATGCAAAGAGTGTTTTAAGAGGATTTTTGATTGAGCATTAAGTCCTTTTGGGGTCAGTTGGGGGTCACATGACTTACAGCTTCGACGGCCGCCACTGCACCAAAAATGGCCTCACAGCCCAGCACCGGTCCCGGGGATGTGCTTGACTTGTAAAAGAAAGCTGGAGTAGCTCAACAAAGTGACATCCGTTATCTGCGCGCAGTGAAAGACTCCCAGTTGAGTCAGAATCACAGTTGTTTATAACATCCCAAATAAAAACATTGGCAACAGAGTGAAGCAGCCTGCACCGACAAAGAAAAGTCCCTCAGCATCCTTCCAGTGTCCCTGAGTGAATGAGTGTGAGTGACCACTTAAAGCTGAATAAACCAATTATTCTGAGTAGGTCATTAACACGAGTCTAAGCTATAAATATGACGAGGGATTTCTTTCAACAGTCACAGTCACATCAGGGGACCTTTTGCTCCCGTCACTCTGAGACTGAGCAGCCTGAAGTAGAACTACACACTGATAGAGAATAAGACCAACCTGTGACGTGTAGCCTGTCCAAGCTGACCTCGATCTTGAGGAAGAGGCGACCCCGACGCTCCGTGTGGTCCGTCCCGCACAGGCTTGGCACGTTGACCACACACTGCTTGTGCACGTTCATGTCGCAGGCTGGAAACAGACAGAATCACAAGGTGTGTTTGAGTTTATCTGCAGGGGGCTTTCATAAGAACTCCTCATAACAGTTTCTATTATTGCATATGCATTTGAGGGTGAATCACGCGTCTAAAGGGAGGACAGGTTTGGATAAAAGTTTAATGCAATTTGTGATGCACTGTTGCGTGGAAAAGGCTCTGCCTTGTACAAAAAGAGTTTGTGTGGTGGGATGTGGTGGGGAACTTGAATTAACCTTATTATTCTACAGAGACCTCAATGACGGCAGACAAAGAGTGAGCACCAAAAACGTTTTGCAGGGAGCTCTGCCTTGAATTACAAAAAAAAGAAAAAATGAATAAAAGATGAATGAAAGATATTCTTAGAATATTTTATGACACCAAACAAAAAGAAGACGGGGACTGGTGGTTTTGTACCTGAACTTAAACCTAATGTTCAATGAACTAAATTGGCTTTCATCTGTATAAATCTACGCCTGAATTGATCAAACCTCTTCATATTTTCACTTAAAAAAATGCTCCAAAGAGTCAACTTGGGAATAAAGAGGTTCTGAAATTGAAGGTTAAAGACACAGTTATTAAGAAAAGAAAGAATTCGAAACTCAATCGGAAATATTCCCGGTAAAATAAAAGGTTAAATATGTAAAATCGAGCAAATAACTTAGAAGAAACAGAGCAACTTTTAAGTGATCACTAACTAAACATCCTCTTCCATTTAGTTAGTGATATGTTATTCTGCAAAATAAAGTTAATGTTCTTTCTTTGAAATGTTAAATATCTCCACGAGCACTAAACATGTAACAACAATCTAATGTTTTTACAATTTATAAATAGGGATGAAACGGAAGAAAATTGGCTGATATGAAGATGTTTTAAGGTGCATTTGTTTTTGGTTCCCCTAATAGTGTCTGCAGTTCTAGTTCCCTCACTCGTCTCCTCTTAAGTCCTCTTGCTTCTGCCTGGCATGCTGTTGTGCTGTTGCTGTAGGTACAGTATGGGAAACTGTTGTTTTACATTGTAGTTTGTCTTTTAAATCATGTGTTTCGTGAGATCTTTTTTTTTTTAAGCTTTTACTGTGTGACATTTCCCTTCCCCTTACGCTCATGGTTCCTCTGCTTCTGCTGAACAGTTCCTTGTGATGCCCCATGCTGGTGAGTAAGGTGGCTCAGTATTGATAAATGTTAAGTTGCAGCATTATTAGCCCTGTTAATATTTGTGTTTCATTTTAGGCCAACCTAAAGTAACACTGTTTTTGCCCCGTTAATACTCATGGTTTTGCCCCTTTTTTAAAATACTTTTGATTTGTTTTTGTTCTTTTTGCTCTCATTTATTAGTTTGGTTTGAGTCACTGTTTGTTTGTACTGCTTCGTTTTGATTTAAATATTAACTTTGACCATTCTGTTTATTAGTTGGCTTTAAATTATTTTGCTGTTTAACCAACTGGGTTGTGTTTATTCTGTTTGGTTGTTTAAATCTTTTTGTATTTCTTTCAGGAGCCGAGAGCCACTTTGTTGGGAAGCTTTAGGCACCCATGGTGAGGTACCTCCACCTGTTGCATGTGAGTTAAGAGCACTGGGACACAAATAGACTGCACTATAGGTTTGCTGTGTTGCACCCGAGGTAGGTAAGTGGCAGCACCCCTGCACTCTCTCCAACAGCGGCCTCAGCTCAGCTTTCTTTAGTTTAATTTTGGACTAGGAACTGTACTATTTTAAGGTCACATTAGATTTAACATTTTGCATTAGGCCTTTAACCACATTAGTTTGTGTAATTTTGAATCTGTTTAATCATCATCTTTCCCTACAGCTCCAGTCCTCTTATTTAGTGCTTTTTCTTTGATTATTTCTAATAAAATATTTGACTTATTTTGCAAACACGTCTCTGCCTCATCAGTAACGACTGTCTTCTCCATTTACTAGAACACTATTCAAGGTTTTGTTTAGTATTTCCTGGGGTGCAACTCCCCAGGTGGTGTTGTCAGCTAGTCTACTTCCAACTCACTGTCCCCACATCTCTTTGCCACAGAAACAAAAAGCAAAACAAACTGGAGCAGGGAGGATGTTGTGCTGCTGGTGGAAGTGAGACGTGAGAGACACGTACAATAAGAGGGATTTAGTGCCACAATGACAAGTGAAGACAATGTGTGGAAAGTGAAAAATCAATTTCAGTTTTCTTGTTTGCAACCTTGAGGAATACAAAAACAAAATGTGGGTTTTTGCAGCAGCTTTAAAAAGAATTACACATATTGCTTGAGATAACGTATTATTCATGGTGAGTCAGTGATTTTAAAACATGCCTCAGGTGTGTGCGTGTTCACCTCTGGTTCTGTACTGCGGCAATGTAAGACCTGCTCTCCCCAACTTGAGACATCTGAAGTTCATGAGTAGGAGTTAAGTCCAAAATTTCACGTTTAGCAGTTTGATGAAGAGCTGCCCTTTCTGAATCTTTTGGAAGTGCTCCATAAGAGCGAAGTCCATACCTATCAAGCGTTGACTAGTTTTAACTTTAAAAAATTCTGTAATCCCTGGACACACTGATTTTGTTTTCCTTTGGACCCACGAATGGCTGCACAAAAGGCTGCAGACCAAATGTGGTAAACACATTTGTTTTGGTGATGATTCAGTGCATATGTCTATTTTTAAATGCAGCAATCAAAAGAGCCACTGCTCTTCCATAAAGGTAACATCAATAAATAAACCCCACATTAACTTGGAAATGATATAATCACTGTGAGCAGATGAGATCATCACCATTCAGTGGACTAGCAGCCTGTGCTGTGTCAAACTGGGTTGATATTGTAGGAAGAAAAACCACACACTTTGATGAAGAACAGATGAGGGACTAGAGATGAGAGCGAGCATTTTGTTTTCCTCTTTCCCCCTCATTTCCTTAACTTTCTCTCCAACCTTTCCTCCCCTCTTACTGTCCTCTTCCTCCTCTCTCCCTCACTGCTTGTCAGGCTGACATGCTGGGAGGAGACAAGAAGAGATGAGAAATGGGGAAACGGCTTGTAATTGCGATGGCCTCCCTGCATCAATTTGCTCTGGTGTGCTCCCATTACCATCTGCGATGAGGCCGCCACCAGAGACCCACAGATGGATGGACGGAATAAGAGGAGGAGAGAGGGGAGGGTGATGGATGGAGATGACTTGGAGACAGGAGGGGACAGAGGAGGTACAGTGAGGGATCCAAAGGACGAAATGTAAAAGGGATGTAGAGGGGAAAGAAAGAAGTGAGGAAAAAGGTGGGTTAAAATAAATGCAGGATGGGAAAAAAAGAAGGGAAGAGTTGCTAGAGCAGTGTGGGTGGAAAGAATGAGAGCGAAGAGAGGACTCAGCAGGGCGGGACAGTGAATTCTGCCTGGGCTGCAGATGTGGCTGAGAGTAGTACAGTACCAGTCTATTCCCATCTGTTCTCATTAGGGCCGACCAGCCCTGCTTATTCGACACAGGTGCACACACACATGCACACATGCACGTAGACGGGGTGTGTACTCACTGTCACATTTCATCCCTTGGTGGATGAGCCCGTACAGCAGGGAGCCACAGTGGTCACAGAAGGTGGGACTGCCATATGTGTGAATCTTGAACTTGTGCTTGCTTCTGGGGTCCTGGGCAACAAAGACAGAGACATGGGAGAACCAGAAAATATAAGTTACCGATTTTATAAATCTAAATTATATCTTATCAATTAAAATCAACGTCTAAACAAAAGAGGAATTAAACCCCTTAAAACCTGCCTGTTCAGTTTGTGTTGGAAGGTGAAAGGTTAAATGAATAAGCCCTTTTGTTGGCCTATCAAAATGTTGCTGCCTCTGTTGCTAGGAAGAAAATGTTATGCTTTCACCTCTGTGACTGGTGGTCCAGCTATACATTAAGAGGTCCCAGTTATCTTTATACATCCATGGATCCGAGCCATAGACTGTATATATAGATGGACGACGTGTCTTTATTTCCTCCCACTGTACAAAAGTGAAGCCAAAACGACCCTCTTTATGAGGGTGCTGAGTATATACACACACATACAGAGACAAATCATAACACAATATGAATAAAAAATATACATAGCAGCGCTAATAATGCTGAAAATTAGGATCTATCATTAAGTGTGTAAAAAATGCAAGAATAGTGTAAATAAATATTAGTTTAAATGTACTATATAAATAAATGCAGTGTTAATGACAGAATAAACCAGATTATTGCACTAAATTATTGTACTGTTAAATCAGTATTGCACAGTTGAAGATATAATAAATTATGGGGTTATAGCTGCTGATATGGGTAAAAAATAATGAATATACTGTATATATATGGAATATCTTTTTGGAATATTCGTGTAAAGAATTTATGTTGGAATAAAGTTTGGACTCTCCCACAATAATACGTGTCATTTGAAATCCTTCATCGATGTTACCCAGTTAGGTCCTTTTTTGTTAAATTCAAAAATGATATTGATTTAAGCTGTGCCTCGTGTGGGTTAAGGTGGTGTGTTAGTATATTTACCCATAGTGTTAATAGTTAAAGTGCTTTCCTGTGTTATCTGTAGCCTATAACAGTGCATGACACTGCTCTTAAAGGTCCCATATTGTAAAAAGTGACATTTTCATTGCTTTTATATTACGAAGGAGGTTTAAGTTCTATGTAAATACTGTGAAAGTATCGAAACGCTTAATCCGCAGAGAAATACACACAGCCCGTATTCAAAAACTGAGCTTTTGAAACAAGCCGTCAGGATTTCTGTCCATTTGTGATGTCACAAATCAACAATATTTAGACCATTTCAGAGTTTTAAACGTAAATATTCTAGATGGTTCCCGGTTTATTTCCTGTTGCAGTGTACGTGAAGCTGACAGGAAGTAAACATGGACCCAAGCTGTTGCCTAGCAACGCAATTCTGTTGCAACTCCGTCGAAATGCGCTAAAACGGAGCGTTTCAGACAGAGGGTGAATACGGGTATATTCAGACTGACAGTATGAGGAAAATAAAGTGTTTTTTGAACATTAAAGTATGTAAACATGTTTTAGTAGAAACACAAAATACAAGTATGAGTCTGGAAATGAGCATGATATGGGACCTTTAAAAGATGCCTCAACATATTATAAATACATTCTGAATTTCTACAGTGAATAAAAGATACAAGGAGATATTAGGTAAGAAAATGTGAAGGTTTTTGACTTAAACACGTATCATAGCCTTCGTCTGAACATTGAATTCTTCTTGAAATGATTCACTTTTAAATAATGTTTCATTAAATGTAACATAAAAAAGAGGAAAAATGCAACATTTCTGGTTAAGGCACTATAAATGGACCTTTCTCACGACATCTGTTCATCTCTCTAGCGCTTAATGTCTCCCTCTGAAATGAACGGAATACATTATTGCAAATAGCATCCAAACAGAGCAGATTTGCTTTGCCTCATTAAACAGCGTTTGCTTTAATTGCTCTAAACGGTAGTTGAGTTTTAGCTGTATGATGCATCGTATATGTGATCTCATCAATGGACGAGACTGACGCAAAGAGAAACAGAAAGAAAGAAAGAAGGAAAGAAAGAAAGAAATATCCAGATGGAAAGGAGATGTCAGCTTGTTAGCAGTGCGTGGGAATGTGTAAGGTTCGAGTGTTTTCGTGCTTGGTGTCAGTTCTCTCCATCTTGTCATCCGGGAAGCCTTCCCAGCATCCTCCCTTTTTCAGTCTTCAAGTGTTATTACAGCACAAAATACACACCGTACAGTCATCGTACGGTGCCAGGAGCAACTGTTTATCTTGGCCTGAACATCTGGCTCTGAGGTTGAGTAAAAATCCAGCTAATGAGCAATTGGGGATTGATGCTCTGATAGGTTTCCAGGAAACAGAGATAAGATTATGAAAAAAATAAATGTTTTCTGCAACACATGCAGTATTCATGCCTTGTCATTCAAGCTTAATTTGTCGGATTCATACATTCTCCAGTCAGTATTGTGGTAACGGAGGTTAGCTAATTTCTACAATCACCACAAAACAAACATAGCCGTAATTAAAGCCCTGCAAATGAGGATGGATAAACCCCCACCAGCGTCGCCTCCATCACGCTGAAATGTGTCAGAATAGCCGCATGTGTAATTATACAGGCCACTGACTGAGTAAGTGGGCACACATGGAAACGCTGAAAACCCTGTTTTTTTTTCCAAGCAAAGAACGTGACTGCTGGAATATGAGACGTAGAGGGGGGAACTCTGTGTATGAAAGAGGAGGGAGTTGTTGGGTGGTTAAGGTGTGATTGGCCGGGTTAATGAGTCAGTGGCGTCCCTGAAAAGTCCAACTGGTTCTCCTTTTAGTAAGCTCGCCTATTTTCGCTCTTTTCTTCCAGCCTTTCTTGGACGCTTTTCTTGAGAAAAAAAAGAAACAGATGGAGTAATGGTCGTGTCCTGAGTCTCCTGGGTCTCCCTCCCAAACCATTTTCGCCTCCATTCTTTCCAACTTTTCAATTGTGGGAACATTGGATTTATCTTGAAAGAGACTTGCTGAGTGAACAACAGACACCAGGGACTCAGAGGATCTCCCTGATCTCTTATTTCTTTCCCTTTATCAGCCCTGTTCTCCACTCCCTTCCCCTCCACGTCTCTGGACAGCGAGCCCTGGATGTTTCTCACTTTCATGCCAAGCCTTCTTTCTCTCTCTCTCTCTCTCACATCTCCCTTTATATGCTTTCTTCCTCGTGTCATTGTCTCTCTGGCTGTGCTCCCCTCCTCCTCCTCCTCCTGGGAGCCATGGGTGAAATTAGAATAGCAGGGTTTCCACTCATAGTCATCCTGAGACTTCGACTCAGTGCAGCCCATCGCAGGAAGAGGCCGGGTGTGAAGACGTAATCTGTTCAGCGCCCTGAGCTTCTGCATGTGTGTCTGCATGCATGCGTGCATTTATTCCACCCTGTAGGCCGTTTCAGAGCCTCCAGAGTGTTGGTGCGAAAACCCAGTAAAGCGCACATGCACGATACAACCAAAACTGAACAATTGCTCGGACACGCACAAAAAACTCTTCTTTATCTCTCCGCCTCACCTCGTCTGACCCAAAACAATCTTTACTTGCTCTTAAAAGCACAGTGAAATTATGATATACTGAGACAACACAGTATAACCTCCAAAATAACAATACAGTTGAACCGAAATCTCTCTCTGCACAAGCTTTCCTGCAGCTTAATCTGCAATTAGAAAGTCTCTTTATGTCTGTTTATGTTCGCAAGGCTCAAGTTATAATAAAGTAGATATATAGTTTGTGAGAAATTTTATTTGTTACTAATCAAGCTTAGTATTAAATACATTAATAACACGGCACAAAGCACACCTCATGGCACAGTGTAGGTTATGAACCATAATATATCAGTATAGCGTCTCGCTACTAGTGTTGTTGCAATACCAAAATTCTGACTTCGATACGATACCCTGCCTGAATATCTCGGCTTTTTGCCTTTATTTTGACAGAGATAATGATGGTTGTGAAAGGGGGTGAGAGAGGGGATGACATGCAGCAAAGGGCCGTGGGTCGATTCGAACCCCGAGCCGCTGCAGCGAGGACTCAGTCTTTTATACATGGGGCGGCTGCTTTACCAGGTGATCTACGGGGCGGCCCCCATATCGTACAGTTCTTAACGGCAGGGTATCGCGATATCTTTGTAGTAGCCCTTCGGTAAACCGTGCAATATTACTCGCTGCCACCACTTGAACACACTGACATTACGTTTTAGGCTCTGCCATTGGAAGAAATAAAGAACACGTATGAACGCCCCCCTGTACCTCTGCTTTATGTGAATTCATTGGAGTTTTGTCCACGAGTTGAGCCCATTCCTTTCTTTGTTTTGATCACGTATCAAACAGAAAAAGAATATGCATAATATTTAAATGTGCAAACACTTGAAGAGGCAGCACTCTTGGCAGCGCTCGTCGTGGCCCACGCTGCCACATTCAAATCAAGTGAATACACAAGTTGTAGACGCTTTTGATTTCTTCCAGCAGAGAAGAAATCTGAAGATTTATTTGACACCATGCACATCATGTTGCATGGTTTCAATATGTACGGTAGCCCTTTGACACCGGAACAAATGTTCATAACAGTTTCTTCTCACTGAGGCTGTGGCTTTAGGGGCTTTTTGGACCCCTGGGGTTGGTAACATCGTTCAGTAACCCATCCATGGGTTAAATGCCTGGGAGGAAACTCATCTTTGCCAGTTCACTCAGACGCACATGCACACAAAAACACCACCGAGCTTTTCCTCAAGGTCCGTTTCTCCTATGCAGTCTTTACCGTTGTTGAAGCTATGCCTGTTACGAGAAGCATGAATACATGACTCACAAATCATCAATAGACTGAATCATGTTAGATACAAAACAGGTTAGTCATGAAGCCGAGGCAAAACACACTAAATATCTAAAAGTGGAGTGTGGCGCATCTAAAAAACTGACTTGCTAAGTCATCGCCTCAGCCTGTATCTATCAAATATCCTCTCAGCCATTTAAATACTGGGCATCACGCTGTGCTGGGGAAAGATGCTGGCGGACAAACTAACAGACAGAGCTGCTGAGGCGAAACCAGGAGGGGAAGTCGGTTCCAGCGAGGCGAGATGATGCCGCTGCCGAATTCCTCGGAGCGTAACGAGGGCCACATCAAGCAGAAGAAGAGGAAGAGGTTGATGATGGGAGCAGACTGACAATGAGTCAAACGCGGGTCTTGCTAATTATAGTTGGGCATTGACAGGCGCGTCATTATCAGATGCAACAATATCTAATTACTAATTGGATATTATCGGCATAAAAAGTGAAGAGGCTGATGCGCGACTCATGTTTGGGGTTAATTGGTTAACAGGCGACCCTTCAGAACTGCATTCACATTACGCTTCATGCTAATTGGGTTGACAGCTACAAAGTGTAATTTATGATGCTTCATAAGCAAAACCATTTTTCAGTCTGTGATCTTCATCCTTGTTTGATTGATATGATTATGTTGAGAGACCTTGTTGTCAAGCATCCTACCTACTGAAGTGTCCCTAAGCAGCACACTGCATTTCTCCAAGGCTGCTAGAAAAAGGAAAAAGAAAGGAGAATTTGCTTACAGTAAAAATGCCACATTGCACGCATATTCCCAACTTAAAGGTGCCCTGAGGAGTTTTCTTGTAAACAAAGAAAAGTTGTGTTGTTAACATTCAGCGTTTCTCACCATTCTGAGTATCCTTGAGAATGAGCTGAATGTGTTTACCTCCTCATAAAACATTTGCAAAGAAACTTTTTTTGAAAATATTTAAATTGTGCATTGTTTACTGAACATTCATGTTTGCGAGCTCGCAGTTTTCTTCTTCACTGCCTTTTGTTGGCACAACGCTAGACCTCTTTGTGTGTTACCGCCATCAAACACCAGTGTTGGATGTTGAGAGAGGATGTTGAGAGACTGTTGTGGGTGGACTTCAGGCCCTCTAGGGGGGGGTCGTAACGGTTGAGCTCCAATGTGAAGTCTGCCGTGTCTCTCAGTCAAGTCACAGCATGAGTGACTTTATGGTCGCCTGATGTCTCAATCTCAAGAGGTAGAGCTCAATAATTATTCATATTGTGATTGAAAAACGTCAATCACAGCATCCCAGAGCCCGAAGATATGCCCTTAAATTACTTCAGCAGTCCAAAAACCAAAACGCATTTAATTTTCTTAATTAGCAGACAAAGTGACTTTATAATTTGACTCTAATTCACAACACCTAGGAAAGTCATAGAGTTACTCCTAGGAAGAGCAAAACATTTTTATAAGTTTCACTTTTAGAATAAACAAACCAACAGATTGAAGAGCTGATTTGATTTAGTGATTTGATGCAGAGAAGCTCCA
>CAKAOH010039237.1:2325-30743 GCA_916701665.1 Sebastiscus tertius | reverse complement strand
GGGGGGGGTCGTAACGGTTGAGCTCCAATGTGAAGTCTGCCGTGTCTCTCAGTCAAGTCACAGCATGAGTGACTTTATGGTCGCCTGATGTCTCAATCTCAAGAGGTAGAGCTCAATAATTATTCATATTGTGATTGAAAAACGTCAATCACAGCATCCCAGAGCCCGAAGATATGCCCTTAAATTACTTCAGCAGTCCAAAAACCAAAACACATTTAATTTTCTGTCATATATGATAAAAACAAACAGCAAAAATATTTAGCAATTTTGCTTGAAAAATACGTGAAACGATTCATCGATTACCAAAATAGATTATTATTATACTCTAATGGTAAATGGACTGCACTTATATAGCACTTTATTTATTTTAATTAGCAGACAAAGTGACTTTATAATTTGACTCTAATTCACAACACTTAGGAAAGTCATAGAGTTACTCCTAGGAAGAGTAGCAAAACATTTTTATAAGTTTCACTTTTAGAATAAACAAACCAACAGATTGAAGAGCTGATTTGATTTAGTGATTTGATGCAGAGAAGCTCCATCAGGGATCTTTATTTTCTATTTGTTGTTTTACCAACAAGTCGGTGAAACTATTTATGCACCACACAAACACACTCTGGATAATAGCAAAATGCTCCCCGGACATCGCTGTGAGGGATTAAATCTCTCATAAAACATCAACAAACACTGAACTACGATCAATTAAAAGACCATATCATACTGTGTGTGTGTGTGTGTGAGAGAGAGAGAGTGAGATGAGGGGCTTGGGGGAAACAAAGTGAACAACTGTACAGTTGCTATGGTGATAATGGGTTAGAGAAAATTCAGATAGATTGAAAGTCAGCGGAGAGAAAGCAAACTGCAGAGGAGGAGGAGAACAAGTAGAGAGTAAATCACTCTGGTGCTTAATGAAATTAAGCGTGTGCACGTTCTTCATGAAAGGCAAACGAACTACAACTACGAAGGAGAAAGAAAAACTAACGAAGAAGTGAAAACCGCGGAGTAATTTCGACTCATGCGATGATGAAATGCTCCCTTTTCCTCAGGGCTGAAGCTCAGCTGCGCGGCTGAAAGAAAAGATCATGCAGGGATGTTTATAGCTGAGAGGATCCTCAGTTATTCTCTTCTACTGTAGCAGTGTGACCCCATAACAACTATTGTTGTCAGGCTAATCCAAACACACGCTGCCTACAGCCATTACTGTACAGGCAGCGGTGTGACCTGCAGTGGTGAAGGGCAAACACTGCATATTTTTCACTCAGTGGACACTTTAAAAAGAGCGTGCCTGAGTGTGAATGTGCGTCTGTGAGGTTGAGCCAGAGAGAGGCAGACAGTGAAAACAAAATCGAGGCATCTTGAAGAACTGATGGTCAGAATTGAAGAGAAAAATAAAGAAAAGGAAGATGGAGAACGAGAGATCTGGAGACAAACAAAGACACATGGACAGAACAGGAGATGGATGTCAGAGACGAGGCTCGGCAGTGTGTGTGTGTGTGTGTGTGTGTGTGTGTGTGTGTGCGTGTGTGTGTGTGTGGGTGTGCAGGTGGGTGGCATCAAAGCCGTCAGCCAGC
The DNA here is from genome assembly GCA_916701665.1 of Sebastiscus tertius. Taxonomy (NCBI): domain Eukaryota; kingdom Metazoa; phylum Chordata; class Actinopteri; order Perciformes; family Sebastidae; genus Sebastiscus; species Sebastiscus tertius. The sequence continues at coordinate 29,169 of CAKAOH010039237.1, read as the reverse complement.
CACCGTGGGCCTCACTGAGCAGGCTCATGTCCACAATGTGGAGACAAACTCTGTCAATTACAAAATAACAGGGAGGCAGGATGGACGGACAGCTTCACCTGCCAAACCTTCTGGCATATGTGACGCTTTGCTGATAGAAAGAAAACATCTCGGGGAATTTATTCTGTATATATTTAAAAACTTTATAAATGCTAATACAGTGGAAACAAACTTGCAAAAACTCTCACGAAACTCGCTGCCCGACGACCTATCCTAACCTTGACTATTCAAGGTCAATGCCTAACCGTAACTATTCTGAGTGGCTGCACCTTCTTCTTCTTCTTCTTCTTCTTCTTCTTCTTCTACTGCTTCTTCTGCTGCTGCTGCTTCTACTGCTTCTTCATTTACTTCTGCATCGTCAGCTTCTTCTGCATCTTCTTCTGCTTCTTCTTCTACTGCTTCTTCTGCTGCTGCTGCTGCTTCTTCTTCTTCTAATGCTTCCCATTCTTCTGCTGCTGCTGCTTCAACTGCTTCTTCTTCTGCATCTTCTTCTTCTTCTGCATCTTCTTCTTAATCTTCATCTTCTACTGCTTCTACTTCTGCATCTTCTGCATCTTCTTCTTCTTCCTCTTCTTCTTCTGCATCTTCTTCTTCTACTTCTGCATCTTCTACATCTTCTTCTTCTACTACTTAATCTTCTTCTTCTACTGCTTCTACTTCTGCATCTTCTTCTTCTTCTTAATCTTCTTCTTATACTGCTTCTACTTCTGCATCTTTCGCATCTTCTTCTACATCATCTTCTTCTTCGGCATCTTCTTCTTAATCTTCATCTTCTACTGCTTCTACTTCTGTATCTTCTGCATCTTCCTCTCAGACTTTGGAGAAGTGACAGAAACCAGAAAGAAACAAGAGTCTCTCTGTGACTGTACTCGGGCACAGCGGAGCTTTGAGCTAGATGCTAACATCAGCACGCTAACATGCTCACAATGACACAGTGTCACAGTAAGCATAGTATGCATAATGTAGGATGTTTACCATATCTACCATCGTTTCGCCCGTTAACATGTTTATATTTGCTCTTTAGCGATAAACACAAAGTACAGCTGAGGTAGATGTGTATTGTATTGCATACATATCGTATTGCATACATCATAATGAATAAAGTATTGGACACTGACATTGACATGCAAACAATGGTGCAGTGGAGAACATAGCTTGGACCTAAAAGTAGCTATAGTCAAAGATATTGTGGTAGGTTGTAGCATTATAATGAAGTGCTGCTTTACCATGTTTAAAAGGAATAGCCTGTTTCAATCTCTAAAAGAATATTAGTCCCAGGGAGGAGAGATTGGCTTCCCGAGATCAATCGTGTCCCTTGTAGGAAATAATCTGTCTTCTGACACTGATAAAAACATTAATGAAGCTGTGACTCAGTGGAGGAGAAAAGAAGACAGAGGACGGAGGGGTGGATGAACCGACATGAGATACATCAACAGCAGAAAACACAATGTAAGGGCAAGACTTAGCGAAGGAAGAAAGCAGATAACAGAGAAAAAAAAAAGCTTGTCAAAAGTCAAAGAAAGAATTAAAAACAGCACATTAAGCTGCTCATTATCATCTCTCCTCTTTTATCTCTCAGCTGACATTTCACACACCAGAGAGGACTTAGAATGACATCTATGACTGTGCGTGTTGTCTTCAGGTTCATCCCTGCCTTCACAATTGTGGCTGTAAAGGGAGAAACTGGCACCTGGATTGACTATCCATCACTGATTTAATTAGGGGAATGACATCTCTCTCTGTCTCTCTCTGTCTCTCTCCACCTGCAGCAGCCTGTCAGTGTTTAATGGGCCATCGTGTTCAGACTTTCTCACTGTAGCCTCATTATGTACAAGACAGATTTATAGCCCGTAAACCAGGCAGCAAATACAAATGGGAAACTGATGCTAAAGTAGGAATAAAACACAGATCTGTGAGGTTGTGTTTAAAAGCTTACATGGTGTGTGTACAGTATGTGTGTGTGTGTGTGTTCTCTTGGCAGTAAATGCATGTCTTGTACATCCACCATTTGTAATGTGCCTCCTCTGATTGTAGTCGTCTTGGTGAATTAAACATCATAAGGTATTAGGATATCAAACACGCCACTCACATACATGCAAATATGCACACACAAACACACACACACGCTGACACACAGGGTATGTATGAGCTCATTAGTGAGAACTGGTACAGTGAGCGATATCAGCAATCTCCAAGCAGGCTCACTGGATTAAGAGATGCAGTGATTTTTGATGATGAGATGTGGAGTCGATTATGGAGATGATGCTGCCTGTGTGTACAAGTTGGCTGAGATATGGCTGGAAATACACAGTATTATGCAACAGTTGCAATCAAGCTTTACTATCACAGAGAGAGAGGATGCACACCAGTGGTGGAAAGAAGTACTCGGATCCTTTACTCAAGTACTGCTGTAGTACAACAATATCAAACTCAAAATGTGTCGATTATTCGACATACAGTAGATTGAGTTAATAGAGCTAGTTTTGAATACTTAATCCAGGGGGTCATGAGATGATTAATGGGAGAGGAAAGAAGAAAGAAGAAAGTTCTGCTGCACTGATTTGAACTAATTTTTCAGACTGCTCTCTAATCTTTTCTCTAAAGCTTTTTATTTCTTCAAAATAATACATCATTTAACCTCTTTTTGACCTTGAGCTTGACACTGCTTTGAGGGGTCACAAGCCATTTTTTTTTTCATTCAATCGACTTCACACTTGGTGGGTGTATTGCTGAGGAACCAAGGAAGTGGAGTGTCCAGTGTGAGCTCTTGACTCTCTACACAATGGACAACCTCCGGGCCTGTAAACTGAAGCCAATGTTGAAGTGTCTTAAACTTGCATTCTCTCTAACAGCCAGCAGGGGGCGACTCCTCTGGTTGCAAGAAAAAGTCTGATTGTATAGAAGTCTATGAGAAAATGAGCCTACTTCTCGCTTGATTTATTACCTCAGTGAACATTGTAAACATGAGTTTATGGTCTCAATCGCTAGTTTCAAGTCTTCTTCAATACAGCATGATGTTCATTTAGTAAAGAGGGGAGCCCTTAAACTGCTGAACAGCATGCTGGGTACAGCTTGCTCTCCGTTGAAGTTCGTGTCAGCTTTTTCACCCAAATGACTATAGCTGTAAAATAAATGTAGTGGTACATTATTTCCTCTGAATTGTTGAGGAGTTGAAGTATAAAGTAGCCAAAATCAGAAATACTAAATAAAGTAGAAGTCCCTCAAAACTGTACTTGAGTACATGTACTTAGTTACTTTCCACTACTGACCCAGACACACACACACAGTAGACACAGGTGTCGGGTGTTAATCCTTCCCTCTCGCGCTCTAATTAATAGCAGAGGAGAGATCCTGTGTTCAGATGCATTCACACCGAACACCACTCACCCTTTCATCACAGCCCAACTTTCATCATCAAACACAGTATTTAATTAGACCGACTAGGACATGAGGCCTAGTGCTTTTATATGCATGTTGTGTGCGAATGTGTGCGGTCCGCTCTCTGACATGTGCTGCAGCTCAGCCTTTGTTGCTGTATTCACACAGAGGCCAAGCGGGGCTTTCAACCTGTGAAGGCATCATCACTTCCTGGGTGCTGCGCCATCTGACTGGAGGTCTCTGCGGTTGCAGTTGTCAGGCTCCATTAGGAGACACCGGCGGCAAATAGCTCCATCTCTACTCAGTGATAATTGAGCTAAATGGCTGCGAGAGAGGCTAAGCTGTTCAGAGGATAGTTGACTTTGTTGAGAGGTAGTGGAGAATCCCACTTAGAGGAATAGGAATCCAGGCCTGCTGCGGTGCTTATACCCGGCCGACAATAATGGTTACATACAGCGTGCAAACACGTGACTACCGCTTTTACAGAAATACATATAGTGTGTCCTTTTTTTATCAGACCTGGGAGCTGAACATTAAGCTACACAAAAACTGAGCAGGTGGCAAGTTTTGACACTTTAATTTGTAAATCATATGGTGTTATCATATTTATTTGTTAATTAGACAGTGAGTAGGTTAAAGCTGCATTATTGATTTATGTCCCTGAGCTGCTCTTTGAGTTTGTTTATCAATGAATAGTTGACCAACTAAAATAAAACAATGAATCCCACGTACTTCATACACTACTTTATTACCACTTGCGTACTGGTTTTTGTTCGAAAGTTAAATAGGTCATAGTTCCCCCTCTATTATGCATGGAACAAACAGGTAACATTAACTAACTCTCGTCCTGTTGATTTCAACACAGATTTGTTGTTTTCAATGCAGCATTATCAGGGAAAAAATAGGGTGCGTCCCCTGGACACGTCGATAGTGAGTTTACAGCGTCCAGAACACATTTTCTATTGATGACGGGACACCGTTAGTCTCGAGCCCTGATGGTACTACCTGAGGTACTGTCGAAAAACAAGTACATGGCATCGACTTTGTACCAAAGTTGTGGCAATGCTTTTTTCCCTCAGTGGGTTTTTTTGTGGTTTATCTAGCTTAAGACGTAAACGTATTTTCTTAACCCATAAAAGGACCACTTCATGCTTTAGTTTATGTAGAAAAAAGAATTCCCAAAATTGTAGATCTTTGGGTTTCATTAAACAAGTCCTCTGAATCAAACAACAAAATATGTCATGGGTCCATGCCCTCCAGAATGACACATAAGCGTTTTCTGATCTGATGCCACGATCATCAGGAAGACATTTCATCGTATTCAGATATACAACTGTTTCTTGATCTTAGGTGTAGCGACAAAAACAATTTGGTTAGGTTGAGGAAAAGATCATGGTTTGGGTTAAAACCACTTCGTTGAGGTTAGGGGAGCTTCGTCGTCATGGTTACAATAATAACCTCGTGGTAAAGGTCAGGGAACGTCCGTGGTCGTGGTTAAAAGAACTAACGTTTGACCCTAGGTAGGAAACAGGAAACGTGTTAAAGTATATTTAGAACGTTTTGTTAACCCATCCATCCACCCTAAATAACATCAGCTGACTTCCTCTTTTGCTCATAAGAGTCATGATTCATATGGCCACTACAAGACGTAAACAAATGTCATTTTTTTCATGGGAGGACAGTCTCTCATTGGACAGCGACAAAATGTAATACATTATATGTGGAAAAAAACTCCTGTTTTCATCATGTTACGTAGTATGAGGGCTGCACTGGCATAACGGTTTGTGACCAGAAGGTTACCAGTTCCATCTGGACCGGCAGAATGAATGTGGATGGGGAAGAGCAGCCTCATATGGTGCCTTCGAGCCAGGCCCTTAACCCCTTAACCCCAATCTGCTGGAGCTGCTCCGTGGCCGTATGAATAGACTGTGGTTGTACTGTGAAGAAGAGAATATTGCTCTCAGTGAGATAAATAAGAGTAAAACTGCTGAACCAATTACAGAAGAGATAACAAAGGTAACAAAGATGTCTGTCTCAGCAATTTCACTCTTATCAGAGACTAGAAACGTGTCCAATTAGTTGCTAATTTTTTAGAGTTAGTCAATTTGTTGAACTAAATATAAAAACACTACATTATGCAGAAAAAGGGACAAAAACAAGGCAACCTTTAGCGAGCAGGTAGAGAGCTAAAAATAATGAGGTAAGAAGCCGTCATGCAGAGACTAATTGCTGGCTAAGAATACTCATAAAGCGTTCGTTCTCACTTTTCCTCTATGCTGCCGGCACCTCAATCTAAGTTCAACAGTGAATAATTACACGCGTCGTTTTACTGTACTTACACAAGCTGGTTTTTCACGTGGGGTGGTTTTACAAGGACGCACGCCAACTATTACCAAACTGTCATAAAAGTTTAAGAAAAAATAAAATAAAAACAACAAAACTTTTCAGGTCATCTATCACCTGGCTTTCCCACAGTGCTTTGCAGCAGTCCCCGTTTTACCTCAAGTTCCCGCGGTGTGTTTATTGAAGAGAGAACCGGACTACTGGCTGTTAACATACCTGTGCGTTAATCACTGCGACATCGCCAGGGAAACCAAGGAGGACAGGCCCCAGGTGGCCATCTCTCTCACACACACACACACACACACACAAACTATATTTAACCAATGCACGATATAAACACTGAAGAAAAGGGGTTGTACTTGCAAAACTAGAGCCATAACACAACATGCAGTACTATTTTCCATATAGGCCGCTATTATTTATGTCACTCAAAGTCATGTGACCTGTTGATTTTGACCAAAGCAACGTGATACACTCTGCTTAACCAAACTAAACATACTCTTAACCCCTATAGCACCGAAAGCTTCATTAAGCTTCCGATACTTTACACCCACAGGATTCGATCATAATCATCTCTTTGATGAATCCTCTTTGTCTTCTGCGTTGATGAGCACAGCTTTACATGAGCGCTGCTTATAGGAAGTGTGACGTCAACAAGAAAACAAACCCAGGAAATTGCAGGATGTGCATTCATCCAGCCTATGGAGTATAAACTGTACAGTAAGTGAGATAGAGAAAGCCCATAGCAGCATGGGACATAATTACACACATGGTAATCCTCAGCAGCCATCTGTTTCAATAATTTGTTTGAAGGACGTTCTGTTTTTAATTCATTACATTTTGTGTGATCATTATCGTCTTGAGTACAGCCATGAGGATATACTCACTGTATTAAAAAACACCAACATATATCATATATTATAACCGTAAAATGCCAAATATATTCACCAGTGATGTGTTGGTGCAGAAGTGTAGTAAAGAAGAAATTAATTTTTTTAATTAGTTTTCTGCAGTTCTGTGTTCTCCTGGGGGCGTTTTCTTTTTTTACCGCAGGTACCGTATTTACCGTTGAGGCTCAAGACTAATGGCGTCCCGGGGACAACAGAAATTGGATTTTGGAGAGAAACTTGATAAAAACTGTTGCTTGAATATGTTTTTAAGATATAAAATAGAGACATGCATGTACATTTTACGACCACCGCTTGAGGATAGAGAAATGTGCCTTTCTGTCTGCATCAGTCCTGCTCCAAAATGCTCATTATGATTGTAATGATTGATGATAAAAACATTAATAATTGCATTGATTGTACAGGCAGGACATCCTAAAACACCGTAACACACCGGTGGTAGCAACTTGATGAAAGCGTTGCATTCTCCACACCACTTCATTTAAAAAGGACTATATGTGAAAACACCCTAAGTATTGAATGAAAAAATCATAGTAGTTATTTTTAAATTACCGTCCCTATCTAAAGCACAACATACAGTTGAGTAAATGTATGTTTCAAGGCTGGATTTTTAGTTATTAAAAATGTCAGTGGGATTTTGAATGAGGCTTTTTTTCTTACTTCTGTTTCACTTTGACTCTCAGTAACGTGGGAAGAGCAAAACACTGAGTGTGTGGGAGCTGCCGATTAACTCGGTGGGTTTTGACAGAACATGAACGAAAAGTAACATGTAGTGGGATTCAGTGCTGAGTGGAATACAAACAGTGTGATGGATTCTCCCAAATGTTGAATGCTGTAAAGAGACAGACGTCTTAAATCGTTCATAACCAAGGCTATATGTGTCTACGTTAGTAGGCTGTGCAGGGCTATGACGTGCTCCAGCTTGTAGCACACCATGTCTCCTAGCAACGCCGGCCCTCCCTGCTGCCATGGGAAACCCCCAGAGGGTTAAATCCTAGACGCCCAAAATAAATAGGTCCAAAATGGAAAAATAGTCTCATTATATTTTATATTTCCTTACACATAAAGTGAGAATCATTTCAGTTTAAGGAGTGTGTGCCATCTTAATATGATGATCTGGTGTCCTTCTGCTACATGCCTCTGTGTGTGCGTGATGTGAGGTCATGTGTCCTAAACCCTCTGACATTCAGACTGTGTGTGTCTGTGTCTATCTTGTGTGCACTAACATGTGTGTGTGTGGATTATGTCAGATACTCTGTAGCTGGCAGAGAGACCACTTTGGCCCCTGACGCTTCTGTCCAGCGTCCAAACAGCAGACGATTACCGCTGTGCCACTTGATTGTGTGTGTATGCATGCAAACGTGCGTCCCCACTATTTACGCTTCTGAAATTACGTAAGAGCAGCTGCTCCTCGTCTGCAGTTTTTTTTAAGCATTCAGCAAGTGCTGAATATGCAGCTTTCCTCCTGCCACCGGCCCAGTTTACAAACTCACCTCCTTCGTCCAGTTAAAGGCCCCTGCAGGACTTGTTGACTGAAAGCTTTCAGATCATCGAAGAGTTATGCAGCATTAGGACGAGGCCAAAAGATCAACAGCTGGCCTGTCAGTAGGCTGCTAATCCACAAGGTGTTAGCGATATGGGAACATCCTCGTATGGCTTATCCATACTGTCCGTACCACACTCTCATGATTAGACAGAGGGACATATCACTGATGATATGAGATGTGTGGGTCTTAGATAAGATGGACCTCTGACCTGTGTTGTACAATTCACTAGAGATAAACATATAAGCTTTAACTGCATTTTTAATCCTCCTGCATCAAGTGTGTCCGTTACTGTACATGTGACCTGTCATAATCAGTAAAACGGCATCGCCCACATGGGAGGAAAACCAAAGTGAAGATGGAATTTTTTGGATAATAGTGGCCCAATGTTGGAGGAGTTATTCTTCTAGTGAAGCTCAATGAGAAGATGTTGTTTCTAGTTGATAATGTTTTTCTGTCATTTGGATGTACTGTACTTTAGTTTTTAAACCAGAGGATGATAAATGTTTTCTTTAGGATTCTAGCTCGAAACCAAAGTAATTATTATGATGATTATTAATTATTTGCCTTTGTTAATAAGCACTACACGTTTGAGGTCCTGCAGCTCTCTCAAACACTGCACTGAAAACAAATTTAAATGTCTTAAATTATCTCCTCTCCACAAATTCACACTATGCAAATTATCTAACCCGGTCTAGGGTTGACCCGAATGCTTCAAACTACGACCACTGCCATCGTAATTGACCTCAAAGTCAGTATTCGAATACTTCCTAATCCAGTCTCACTCCCAACTCGTCAAATACCGCCAACTGGGCAGCGCCCCTCAGCATCGGAAACCGACGTACGGAGGCACCCTTTAGCGCCAGTATGTGACAAACCGGGCTTTCAACTAACTCAAATGTAAACCCACCCGCGGCGTTATTTGGCGGTCAAAGCAAGTGACCTAATATTAAAAGCGTATGAGTCCGATCAGGGCGGGCGGGAGGGACGGTGCATGAGTCAAACAAACACAAGACATTCAACCAGAAGACCGCTGTTTGTGTCCCGTATGAAACTAAAACTAATGTTGAATTGAATGTTGGTCAGTCCCGTGAGTCACGTGCATTTGCTGGTCATGTGAGTCATTAGTTAGTCAACCCCACCTAAGTGTTGCCTAGTTTATTTTGAAAGGACACTATGCATGTAACGATTGCATCTTGACGCGCTGTCCCCGGTCCGTTCAAAAGTAACACAAGAGGGGTACCCCGTGTGACGGGCTCCGATGCCGAGGGGCACTGACCAAGCGGTGGTATTAGATGAGTTGGGAGTGAGAATGTGTTGAATTATCAGTGTTGGAAGAAGACATACAGACCTTTTCCTTAAGTAGAATACCACAAGTAAAAGTCCTGCATTCAAATTTCTTTGCACTTGTTTCTGAAGTTGTATAGATCAAAACGTCAATTGATTAATTAATTAATAATGAAAATAATGTGTGCCATTGTGGTATGGGTAATTCAACACCCCTAAATCCTGTATTTTTCTTATTTTGATCATACTGGCTTTTATTTGAGAATTTACAGTGGCACTAATATAATTTCCTGAAGAGAACACCTGTTTCTGCTCAAAATGTCATGTATAAGCTTGCAAGCTTAACTGAACATCAGTTATTGCACATCACAATATAGCGTGCAGTATAATAATATCATCGATTTGCCATTATAATGCAGCCCTTCGCTGCCCTGACCTTTTATCTCTAACAGCTTAATGCATATTATAATAGACTCAAATCCAGTATACTGTAGGTGTTCCCATTAATGCACTCACAGTCTCGTTCGGCTGCACAACCCTCCTATGAGATGCATGAGATGATAACCTGTGGTGACATTTAGATGATAGAAAATAATGAGGACATAAGAATGTAGTAGAAATACTTATCCTTACACATGACACATAATCAACCCACTTGTGAGACAAACGTCCAATTACACAGCCCTCGTGTGAGTGCATGAATATTTCACACATCGGTTTCAACGCGCCGTGGCTGAACTGATCGATCATTTGATAGGACGCCTGCGCTAACTCGATTGCGTTCAAGACATTTAGAGAATATTAGAGGTTTGGGGGTTTTGGGCTGATCTATTCTTGTCAGGCTGGGCGTCTCAGACAGGGCTGACTAATGATCCGACGGGCTCGACCACGGCAGGAGGGATCAGTGACAGCTTAATGAGGCCACAGGGCGTCTGTGCTTACAGAGATAGAGGGAGAGGGAGGAGGGCGGTGTGGTGGGAAACACAGAGAGGAGAAGAGGAAGGTGAAATGAGCAGAAAAGAGAGAAACCAGACGAGAGGAATGGGTGTCAGAGCCATGAAGTGAAAAAGCAAAGGAGATAGAGTAGGGAGCATGCAGTTAAAATGAACGTATGGTGTAAGGTGTCCCACTGATGTCTTCCCACTTCTCCTGACACGCCTGGGATTCACTCTGTGTGTGTGCTCTTGTGGAGCATCCCTAACTGTCCAGTGTGTTTAATTATCAAAAAGTGAGTGAGAATGAGTCACTCCCAGTGACGGTTAGGAGGGGTGGTCCCTCCTGTCGTCGCTGCTGGAGATGGGAGCACTACTGGGTGCGAGGTAGTTAGGATCTGCCTCAGCACGTTCACACCAAGAGACAGTCAGATGGAAGCTGGCAACAAGCAGAGCACGTGGGAATAGGGATGAAAGAGAGGGTAAACATTAAAGGTCCCATGTTGTAAAAAGTGGGATTTTCATGTCTTTTATATCATAAAGCAGGTTTAAGTGCCATATCGATGTTGTGAAAGTATCAAAACACTCAATCAATGGAGAAATACACACAATCTGTATTCAGAAACTGTGCCTTTGAAACAAGCTGTCAGGACTTCTGTACATCTGTGATGTCACAAATATACAATATATAGATCATTTCATTGTTTTAAACAAACATTGTAATCCCTGCAAAACATTCCCTTCATTCTCAGCTGTACTTGATTAACAAATGTTGGCATGATAACATGCTAAGATTGTGAACATGAAAAACATTATACCTGCATGACAGTATTGTCAGTATGAGCATTTTAGCATCAGCTGATACTGTAGCATTTAGCTCAAAGCACTGCTGTGCCTCATTACAGCCTCACAGACAGTATTCGAAATCAACTTTTTGACTCACCAGCCAAAGATGAGAAAATCCACTGGCCAAGCATGTTTTTTGCTGGCCAAAATAATAAATTGCTTTTTGGTGTCACATATAAATTTGTTTCAGTATATTTCATTGAGATAATGAAGTATTATGTAGAATACAAACTTAGAGAACAGACCAGAGCAAAATTTTAACCAAAACAATTTGAATATATTGATCAATGGTTAATCAATTCAAGCCTGAATACTAGGCTTGGGCGGTATCTATTTTTTCATACCTTCCTGACATTTCACCGGGTACAGGCCACTATATGATATTTGTATTGAAAAAAAAAATTGTCACTAAAATAAGAATAGCTGGACCACCTTAAAGGAAAGGGAGCTTGGGCCGTTGTTGTTGCTAGCTTCAGGGCTAACCCCCTTCACTTTAATCAGCAGGCAAGCAAGGAGCAATTTTTTAATTGTTAATTTTGGACCCTGCTCACAGAGCTGCTACCGTAGCTGTAGACTCTTAGCCCTGTTTTTCACTGTTAACCATTCATACACACTCACCGGCCACTTTATTAGGTACACCTTGCTAGTACCGGGTGGTCTTCATCTGCTTCAAGGTTGGACGTGTTGTGCGTTCAGAGATGGTATTCTGCATACCTTGGTTGTAACGAGTGGTTATTTGAGTTGCTGTTGCCTTTCTATCATCTCCAACCACTCTGCCCATTATCCTCTGACCTCTGACATCAACAAGGCATTTCCGTCCACACAACTGCCGCTCACTGGATATGTTCTCTTGTTCTGACCATTCTCTGTAAACCCTAGAGATGGTTGTGCGTGAAAATCCCAGTAGATCAGCAGTTTTTGAAATACTCAGACCAGCCCGTCTGGCACCAACAACCATGCCACGTTCAAAGTCACTTAAATCCCCTTTCTTCCCCATTCTGATGCTCGGTTTGAACTTCAGCAAGTCGTCTTCACCACGTCTAGATGCCTAAATGCACTGAGTTGCTGCCATGTGATTGGCTGATTAGCTATTTGTGTTAACAAGCAATTGAACAGGTGTGCCTAATAAAGTGGCCGGTGAGTGTATATGTGGGTTTGTGAAGCTTTCTCTTCTTCCACTGATACTGTGTGATTTTAAATTGCTAAGAAAGACAAAGAAGCCTATATCTCAATGTGATAAAAGCGATCTTAAACCATTTCTTTTGATGGATTACCAAACTAAAACAAGTCTTTCAACTCTCTGCAATCTGATCTTTGAACTGTAGATAAATTAATTCTAACCGGCGGCTCTCTGAAGTAAATCTAAGTTAGTATTTCTCTCCAAGAAAGACTCAGGAGACAGAAAGAAAAAGAGAGATGTGCCTGGACCTATTTCATCTTCTTGAAGTATTTCGCTATTTGTTCTCACATTTTGTTGCAGAGCAGACGCCACAGAGTCCCTAACTTCTGTAGAGGAACACAGTAGAACAGTACACGTCATGTAAATGTGGTCGTCTCAGTTATTTTTTCTCCAAAAGGGTGCAGTTGGTGATTCTGCATATGGCAGATGTGTCACTGTGCTGTACCTGAGACTACAAAGTAGGACGCAGATTGTGGCTGTACTCAGGGGAGACAGTCTTGAGTCATACACCCCCCAAATATCCCTTGGCAAAATACTGAAGGTGCACTCAGAGGGGAGCAAAAGCACACACACAGAGGCACACACACATGCCTGCAACCATTAATGCACACACACACGTTCACATGCCCCTAAATACCTAAACACACCCACGGGACTCAGCCACAGGCCTTGAGACATTTGTTTTCTTAAATAGAGCGTTACGTAAGTGCTTGATGAGCCAGGCAGTACAGGAGGACAGGAGGGAGGAAGGGTGAGGAAGGAAGGAGGTGACTGACATCCCCAGTGGAGCAGCACAAACTGGCTTTGTTAGAGAGAGACAGAGGCAGACAGACACCTCAGCGTGGCAGCTCACCTCTGGCGCCTCATGGAGAAAATTGATTGCCATTTTTTCGGCTGTAGATTTAGCCAGGAAACTCTGCTTTTCTACTCGTTGGTGATGCAGTGAGACTGTCGTCACACGAAAAATTGCAAAAGCATCGGCCATTTGTTACATGCTTACCACCTGTGAAGTGGTTATAGCACAAAACCTCTGGAGAAGGAGGTAAAGATGGGCTTGCAATACACCATTGCATGCAACTTTGACACTGCAGACCACCGATCGCATGCCCTTTCATAAAAACAGTCAACAATGGTTACTTTTGACCGTCACGGTCATGTTCCCTGCACCTTAAAACTGCTCTTATCAATATTTTAAGGTATCACATGACTAAATGTAAAGTGAACTGTGACTACTGTTGATCGAATCACATGTTTCTCATCAGCAGATTGAGTTTGTTTAGTTGCCATTGATCTGTAGATGTTCAAAATTTGCATAAGGGCTTTCCCCAATTGGTCGATTAGTCGACAAATCTGTCATTTTGGTCTTAGTCGACTAAGATTTCTTTCTTTCCAAGAATCTTATGAGCACATCTGTGGTAAACACCAGTGGTGCTTTTGTGTGATTCTTTGTGGAGAAACTCAGTTCTGCAGATCTGTTAATTAAATCAACTCATCGATTGGTCGAAAAAATGTTCATCGACTAAGAATTTCTTTGGTCGAGGACAGCCCCACTTTGCATAAAGTTGAAAACTCCGCCACAAGTGCTTAAGTGGACCTTGAGTTCAGATTTCTTAGTCAACTGCTGTCTCCAACGTCAAGACTGAACTGCCACGTTCAACTTTTCAGTCAACATGGATGAGAAGCTCTAAAAATAAGGATGTGTTATATGGTCAAAAGTTCCTGAACAAGTGAGAAAGTGGATGTTGAGTTGAGATAGACTGTTATCAGGCCATTAAATAGGCGTTATCGGTCGCTATAAGCAACATAGATGTGGGTCAATAGGGGCCTACTATGTCTACTACGTTGTAAAAGCAAAAGTGAAACTTAAAAGCAACACATTCTAACATGTAAAACTGAATGAAACGTCACATTATGAACACAAACAAAAAGGCTTCTTTAGGTTTAGGCAACAAAACTACAACTTCTTTAGGTTTAGGCAACAGGGAAAAACATTGTGTTTTCAGTTAAAATAACTACGAACACAAAGACAACTACACATTGTTGGTTTCACACAGGATGCAAACTCCAGTCTCCTGGGTGAAAACCCTGTTTTGTGTCCCATCCATCATCCTGCGACCTCCACCCCTTATGGAGTTTCACACTGTCTCTACTACAGCGCCGCTTCTGCTCCTGTCTCCCATTACTACGGTCGCTAGAGGTCGCTGTCGTGTTCTTTTATACCTTCTTTTGGTGATCTCCCATGTGAATTGATGATAAAACCTACTAGTGGGTGTAGTAGACCCCTATTGACTCACATCTATGGGGCTTACAGCGACTGATGACGTCTATTTAATAGCCCGATAACAGTCTAATCAGCTATTGCATGCAGCATGCAACGGGTTTGGTCTTGAGGGAAAATGGTGGTATTTGATTGAGAAATGTATTAGTTAATTGGTCAGTGTTAGTAGTTAATATTGAAAATAAACAGAGAAAGAAGAAGACACTCATCTGTCTCTCCAGTATTTTTCTCAGTTTTAGTTAAATGTCACACTTTGCTGTAAGACATTTCAAGACCTCTCAGCATGTATTTAGTAGCGGAAACAAAGTGTGGGCATGCTGGGATGAGTTGGTCAAGGTGAATGATGCATCAGTGAGCAAAAGCCTTAGTAAACAAGTCAACAGGTTGTGACTCACTTTCACAGGAGCAAAAGCGGCTACGTGACACCTCTTAGCCATTTTTGAATATCATCATTCACCAGGGAAAAGGAGCTTGTGTTTTTTGGACTGAAATGGAGCAAAAACCTGCTACATACCTCCCTCCCTCCCTTCCCTCCCTCACTTTCTCTCCTGTGGTCCCTCCCTGGTGATGACATTAATCACGAGCTGCCTCTGCCTCCAGTCTGAGGAATAGGTCAGCTCCCTGGCTGCCGTCTCCCCGCAAACACACACTGTTTACCAGCCTGTCTGCGATAACACACGCACACATACACACACAAGTGCAGGAATAGATGCAGAGTCTCATACACACACACACCTTGGTATACTGTACTGTAGGTCTATAAATTATTCATAAAACTCTCATCGGATAAAGTCAATTGTATTACTTGATTATCTTGAAGTGCTAAATAACACCGTTTATGATTTGCCCTCAGTCAAGCATTTTTTCCATTCCTTAAATTGTACTGCAGTTTGAGCTAATGTTTTTATTTTTCATCTCTTATTGTATATCTCGTAATAAGTTCACCAGCAAGCGACGTCTTGAAGCTGTTTTTCTTCCTTTCGTCTTAATTGCATACAACAATATCACTTCTGAAATGTGTAACTGTGGAAAAAAAAAGCAATTCGGCAGCATGTGTGCTACTGTGATAGTCTCTAGACTAAGTTTATGGCTGCAACTAACGTTTATTTTCATTATCAGTTGATCTATTGATATAATTTTGATGAATCAGTTAATCATTTAGTACGACAGAGTATTAGGAACACATTGAGGAAAATAAATAAATCTGAGATTTCCAGAATAAAGTCAGAGGTTTACGAGACAAAAAGTCGTAATATTATGAGAATAACATCATAATATTATAAAGTAGTAATTTTATGTGTCACCAGCTTGTCGCCAACTGTGTCTGTCTGCTGTTTGGTGCTGGGCAGGTAGTGTACAGTGAGTTTATTTGAGGTTTTTCAACCTTGATGAGAGAGGCGAGAGTGAACCAAAACAATAAAGTTGCGTGTCAGAAAAACAAAACAATAAGCTTAAAGACGTTAGAGGTGAAACGGCGGAGTTCGGTGATAGTTCTCTGTCGTTCTCTGTAGTTTTTCTCAAATTTTCTTTCCTGTGCTGTTCAGCTTGGTGTGGGCCATAAGAGGACACTAACTCTTCTATTTCCAGACTCGTGTTTGCTGCTGTTTCGAGAACTGCATTTATGACAGCTGCTGTTGCATATGTGATGCCTGAACAACAATGAAAGCAATCTGCAGAAGTATTTTGAATGAGGGCAAAGGGAAGGAAAAGAGGGAGAGAAGGAGGGAGGGAGGAAGAGATGATGTAAAGATTACATCATTTCAGAGTAACAGATACTTGACCTATTCATATGAGCCTTATTGCAGCACACTGTCTGTTTTCATTATGAGAAAATCAAACCTAAATCCACTTTTAATCTTCTAATTTATTAGTGAGTCAGGCAACAAAATGAACCTTGATATCAATTTGGGATTCGCTAAATGCCAAAGAGCAAGAGACGCACGCATTGCAGGGGCATTTAAATAAGAGGTGATGATACCGAATCCACCTCTGTTATACATAATCTCCATGCACTCAGAGGCATTGTTATGCGCATTAATCATCGACGACAAAACCCAATTTGAGCTTTATGAAATTAGGCTCAGCAGTGAGGTGTTTTTCACGCGCAGTCATTAAGTTCATAAATCAGGTTAGGCTCTGTGGTGCGCTTCCTCATCTCAAACACTTCCCAACAGGCCACTCCGAGGCTATCACCTGCTGAGAGTGCAAGTTTTATGACTATTCATCTTCTACACTTCGCCTCAGCGGGGAGCAGGATCTCGCACCATCATTAGTCTGTCTGCACTAAATGAGCCTCAATTCATTCAGCAATCAGATCGAGCGACGAGTGCTCGCGTGTCTGGAATGATTAAACACAAAATGAGCTTCTCAGATGACAAAAGATTCTGCTGGTTAGTTGGATAAAGATCGCGCACTTTCATTCAGGTAAGCGGACTCGTTTATCTTGCGAAAGGAGCGCAGACTGGTTCCCGGATGTCATCAATTATTAATTAATAATACTAACACTTCAATAGCCACTTACAAAGTTTCCAAAAATCTTGATCCAAAGAGAACAGAAAGCCGCCTCTTCAGGTAAACAGAGGAAGTTCAATTTAAAAGAGATCAAACTAGGTTAGTGTGAGGAGTACAGTGGGTCACAACGCGTTGGCCCGGGACACGTAGACATGTCAGGGAGGCTGAACTCCTCGAGAGTCCACCTTTCTGAGCAGCTCCTCTCTTCAGTAACACCGCAGACACAAACACTGGCTCAGACTGACGTTTCTGGGTCAGCTATCTGTTGGGAAAGTGAATGCACCCGACTGAGAGATGCACCTCAAAACACAAACACTGACATAACAAGATTCTGGCTCAACTTGAAAAGACCCAGCATTTCTTTTCCAACTAAATATATTCTAATAAAGCACCAGTTCCAGCTATAGGTCTGCACGATATGAGGAAAATCTGTGATGTGCGATAACATTGTTCAATATTGTGATGACGATATGATTTGTGATAAATAAAAAGATATTGAAGAGTGCATATTAGCTACACATATACATATATTTTAAATATAACTAGGCTAAATATTGTTTCTAGAGCAGCAACAGCAAAGTCACCATATAAAGTCATTAATATCTCACTGGAAACAATCTAAAATGTTGATAAAATAAATCATATTGCTCACATGAAAATACTGAGTGTAGCTTAGAAAGACTGAAGACAGTCTTTAGCCCCGGAGCCCGTTTAATAACAGGTTTCGGTAACCATCCCTAGATATGATGGTTTTTCTTACCCATCGCGTTTCAGACACCCTTTTGCGATGTGTTTATCGCGCATGTTCATATCGCGATTACGATGAAAATGTGATTTAGCGGTCAGCCGTAGTTCCAGCTACGTCCTCCAGTTTGTCCTGAGGCGTCAAATGATCTTATATTGACTTTTAGTCATACTGCCCAGCTCCACTCTGTAGGAATGATCTGATCTATAAAACGCCCACACATGATCAGTGGTAAAATTGCTCTGCGCTGACGGTGCATTGTTTTCCAATGGGGATAACGGTGCTTCCTGACTAGGCAGGAGCGTTACCATTGGCGAGGCGCGCTGCTCAAAATTGACACCAAGCGCTGCGCACAACGTTCAAACTATTTCAACTCTGACCTCGGTTGTCGCTCAGCTTTCAAAGTGCCACCAATGAGAAATCAGCTGCAACTGCTGTTGTAGTCTCTAAACAGTGAAGGGTGTTCCTTGCACACTTTTTGATGACATATATACATGCGCAGCGTTTTTCCTCTTCAATGCTCTGCGTGCTACCTCGCCATGAGCGAAGAGCAAATTTCTTACCATGTGAAGGCAGCAGACAATCTAACTCATCGAATGAAATGCCTCAGTTATAATGTCTAAATATGATAAAACAGAAATGATTGACATAAGCTATGAAGTTGTGAATAGATGTCCGGCAACAATGAGAGAGAGAGAGAGAGAGAGAGAGAGAGAGAGAGAGAGAGAGAGAAATAGTGTCGGACCAAATGCTCCTATAAATACCCACACACACACACACACACACACACACCATACGGCCCAGCAGGAGGTAAACACACAGGCAGAACTTGGATAAGATACCAACACTGGCAACAACAGAGTAATTCACACGTGGATGCAAGGCTGATCGTGCACTGTATTCATCGTATAATATGTGTGTATGTGTGTGCGCGTGCGTGCATGCAGACTTTACAGTAAGTAACATTTTCATGACGTGTTCAAATGTAATTGTTTTGGCAAGAAACTTGAATAAATGCAGTTGTTTAAAGAAGAGGTTTTCACAGAAATATAGAATAGATATTAGAGAGGGAATTATTAGCTGTTTATCTTTCTAACACTAGCTTTAATCAACTTACTGTATAATAAATAATTAAAACGACTAATGCCAAGATTTACTTTAATCAAAGCAAATATTTAAATAGAAATACAATCATTTATTCCCTAATAATTTGAATTGTGTATTTTTAAATTGCCTTTTCTATGTTGTTTCTGCATGTTCTTCGGCCACCAAATATAGGGGCTTGGTGGCCCGTGGTGCCAGTGCTTAAAAGTATTAGCATCTATCTTTGCAGCCCGACAGGGATTGACCTTTTGACACACAACAAGCCACGTTCTCCTCCTCTTCTCTCCTCTGATGCTTATTCCTCCTGTTTCTCCTCCATCTTCCTCGCGGGCAGAAAGCCCTCCAGCTCCCAGACTTCCTTCCTTGCTCTACTTTTCCTTCCTCCGAGAAGACAGTGTTGTAGATTACCCACCTTCTATCATCCCATCTTCCCGTCTTTGCTTGACCTCCATGTGTTAGTTCTTACTTCACATTACCTCCTCAAATGTTCCCTCTCCTCCGTCCTCATTATCCAGTCCTCCTCCTACTTTCCGTGCTTCTTTTAAAGACCAGGACCTCAGGTGTGGCAGCTCTCTGTTCTTTTCCCCCAGAAGAAGATTCACTAAATTCCTCTTAATTTAATAAAACTTTGATGGGAGCTGAGCGCCGACACTCGTATTCCCAACCTGCCTCTGGCTTGATGCCTCAATTTCTCTTCGCTAAGTCTTCACACTCGTCCTCGATGTCTTCACCCACCCTTACATTTCTCTCTTTTCCTGCAAGCCTTTTCTTTTGTAGCCAGACTTCCTCTGAAAATGTCAGCACGTTTCAGCACACTTCGACTTCCCCTTATTAAAAAGGAGAAAATTAATTCTCATCCACACATAACCTACTCCCATTAATTAACATTTCATGAGGACATTGCACATAATTGGCAAGCGGGGCATGTTGATAAGCAAGATGAATGGTTCTATCTGTGCCGAAATAGTATCTGTGTTTATCTCTGAGATGATCGGGCCTTAATTATCATCCATAATAAACGCATTGGTCACACTAGATTGGAAAAACTCTGAGGCTAATAAGAGGGCCAACTGTGCAGAGGAAGTGTTTCTCCATTAGCTCTTCAACCTTAACAAGATTTTAACCCAGTCGTCCCGTGTGTAACATACCGTGAGGGCTGAAATGAGCCCACGGCTTTAATCATAGTAGTGTCCACTGATATTATGTCGCTTTTTGCTGCGCTCATAATTTCTCACAATAGGTTAACATTATTAACACCGGAGCAATCCGACCCGAATGAAACTGTGTAGTAAATCTTCTCTATCTTCTTAATTGCTTCACACTCCTTTTCCCCCGTTCCTGTGCAGGTCTATGGGGTTTATTTAGGCAGAAGGTTTCTGTCTTTGTCAGCCTGAGAGGATTTTAATGAGCCGCACTGTTAATAAGCAAAAAAGGAAGATCATCACGCATGCTGTGGAGCAATATACAGTCGATATGAACACACACACACACACACACACACACACACGCGATGTTGTTACATAATCACATTACTAAACATGTTTTCTTCAGGAAAACACTCAGAGGAGGGTGGAGGAGACAGTTGGTGTTGTTTTATGAAGCTGTTAGGGATAAATTTCCTGTTTTATGTAGCTGAACTGAACTGTATGTTGGTATACAGAGAAAACAAAAGTTTGACTTGGAGTAACAGTGTTTGCAGCTTCAGTACGACCGTGTAATCTCAAAGCAGATGGAGGAACAAAACGTGCAATGCACAAGAGTCCCACAAGCCGACAGACAGATTCTCTGGTACTATTTCATTATTCAGCTGTCAAAGCTAAACGTCCACTGTTGAGTTTTTTTTTGTTTGAGGACAACCAAAATTTCTGTTTACATTCAGTGTTTCTCACCAAAAACATGTGCGTATCTTTGAGCTCAGTTCAGGATCATGTGCATATCTGTCTGCAAACACAACAACAAGTAGGTACAGAATAGGCTGTTGCCTTAAAGGGACAGTGTGTAGGATTTGGCAGCATCTAATGGCGTGGTTGCAGATTGCAACCAACTGAGTAACCTCCACTTCTGGCGGTACCACGGTTTTGCACTC
Source organism: Sebastiscus tertius (assembly GCA_916701665.1). Lineage (NCBI taxonomy): Eukaryota > Metazoa > Chordata > Actinopteri > Perciformes > Sebastidae > Sebastiscus > Sebastiscus tertius. The sequence continues at coordinate 7,988 of CAKAOH010039237.1, read as the reverse complement.
TGCGGCTCACGTTACCGCAGTTTCACAAGCGTGACGGAGAAACGTGAAAGGCTCTCGCTAGAGTCAGTGTTTTGTTTGTTTAGCAGGATATTTAAAAAAAGTTATGGACAGACTTTGACCCCTAAGTGGATCATATCAGTCCAGTTCTGAGGTCTCTACACTGGCTCCCTGTCTCTCAGAGAATTGATTTCAAAATACTGCTGCTGGTTTACAAAGCACTAAATGGTTTAGGGCCAAAATATATTTCTGATCTTCTGTGTTATGAACCATCCAGACCCCTCAGGTCATCTGGATCAGGTCTGCTTAGTGTCCCCAGAGTCACAACTAAACATGCAGAAGAAGCAGCATTCAGTTTTTATGCAAGCTCCCAGAAAACTGCAGGACCGCTCCGACTCTTAGTTCTTTTAAAACAAAGCTTAAAACTTTCCTGTTTGCTGCTGCCTTTAATTAGAGCTTTTACTTTTTCGTGTTTTATTCTATTTTAGCTTCTATCCTAGCTTTTATGTTTAGGTTGTTTTTATTTTCTAATCGTTAATGTTTTATAACTGTTTTAATTACGTTTTAATGTCCTTTTGCACTTTGTCGCAATGTTCTTGAATGTTTCTGTAAAGCACTTTGAATTGCCCTGTTGTTGAAATGTGCTATACAAATAAAGCTGCCTTGCCTTGCCTATCTTTCACTATTAGTGAAAGTAATCAACAAATTTATCTATAATGAAAACTAATATTTGTTTGCAGCCCTTCCAGCGATTCTACCTAAAGGTGAGTATTACAGCCCACTGCAGCTGAGAAAAGGAAAATAGCTGATTTACTGGCTAAGACCTTTTAAATTGTGCCCCACCCGCTGCTTTGCTGTAACAGAGGCAGTGCATTTGCACAAGTCAGCAGGGGGGCTGCGCTACAGTACGCGTGCCCCACTGTGCGTGTTTTGGTAAGGTGGCCATTTTCAGACACGAGTAGAGCTGGGTGACAGGTAATAAAAGCAAAGAGTCCTGAGGCGAGGAGAAGCAGAGTGTGAGTGAAGGCCGACGCAGCGTTTTTTTTTCCTTCTCTGTGCAGCACAGCCTGGGGACGGCCATGCAAACAGTGTTCTTCACACTCCGGCATTTAGGGAAACGTGTGATGTTTTCATTTGCACACCCTATCAATAGCACCAAAAAGAGACCGTCTGACACTAACGTGTATTATATCTCCGCACACTCAAGCACAGGAAGAGGTGTAAACATGACAGGGATAACAATGACAAGATGCATTTACCGTAGGAGAGGAGACACAGCATAGTACTTTCCTTTTTACAGGCAGTGTGATAGATTTTCTGGGACCACTTTGCCACTGGGAGTATTCTGTGTCTCCCATCAGATTCCCCATTATTGTCTCCTGCCTGGAGACAGCAGGTGGAAACCACAGCGTCCCCAACAAGCCCCAACATTCATTAACACACTGGCTTACGTAACCAGGCATGGGACCAATAACTGCAGATTGCAATTTGATATCTGTGATTAAATCAGCAGCTTATGTAATTGCTCATCTTTTCCAGCTGTTCAGACATCTGATACTTTCTGGCTTATTGATTCCTGGTGATTAAAGGTTTTCGTGCACTTCATATCCTTGCATGTTGTGAATATTACCGACTTCACAAAAACTAAAGTATAACCAATACTGTATAACTAAAGATAACATTTTTTCTTTTAATCTAAATAACAAAAAGTCAAATCTCTAGATTTTGAACCAGATGTGAATAATATTATAAAAATATAAAATCACAGCAAAATATTTTTGTGTCCGTCTTTCTTCGGTAATGCCATGGTAATCATTTTTGAGTAATTTTGTAGGAAATATTACTGAAAGTTTCATGAATTTTGACCGTTTTTGCAACTTTAGGGGCTGCAAAACATCTAAACATCTACAGATGTTTAACGGATTAAACAAATAATTGACTTCTCTCTAGGGTGGTGATTTTAACATAACCTGTTCTGGTCAGTGATTTTAATCCTGTCCTTGGTACCAACTATGTCATACTAGCTTGTCGCAAAGGAGGTTAAATAACGCTCTAAACTGGCATCGTCATTTTCAAAGGGGTCCCCTTGACCTCTGACCTTAAGATATGTGAATGAAAATGGGTTCTATGGGTACCCACGAGTCTCCCCTTTACAGACATGCCCACTTTATGATAATCACATGCAGTTTGGGGCAAGTCATAGTCAAGTCAGCGCACTGACACACTGACAGCTGTTGTTGCCTGTTGGGCTGCAGTTTGCCATGTTATGATTTGAGCATATCTTTTATGCTATATGCATAATTTTAATTTTTTCCACCAAATTCTAAGGGCATCAGTGTATTAGCTATTATATTATAATATTATTACTAATAATGTACTGATCTGTTGCAGTTACATGTATTCATTTGAGTTACAATCCAATCTACAGTCCAGAGGAAGTATCATGAACTGATTTTTTACTGTGTACCGCTAGAAAACTCTAGCACTAGCACTAGCCTGACAGCAGTCAATCCAATAGTAGTAACATTTAAAAAAAAAAAGAAAGTATTTGCACGTCATTCCTCGCATTGAGAGCAATCTGTGTGAAATGACCAGAGGCTGTGTCAGTGTGGGACATCTGCTCAGCCTAAAGTAATGTCGCTTACTACTTAACAGTCAGACAGATTGGGATTTGTGACCAAAGAGCAGCTTCATGTTCACAGTCCCTCAGTGTAGCGGCCTTACGTAATGTCTAAAGACCGACCTGCTCCTGTGGGTTAATGACACAGACAAACGTTCGTCTTTTAAGCTGACCTCTCTGACTTATTGTGCAGAGTTATCGTCAAGTTAATTCATCACCCCCCCGCCCACCCGCCCCTCGCCTGCTCTGGTGGCTGCGCTCTGCAGCACGTGTTGTCGCGCTGAGCGATGCTTGACTCTAAGCTGTAATCTGCTCTCAGCATTAACATGTGGAGAGATTTGACATAGTGTAAGCCGCTGTAGCGGACGTGTTAGCTAGCTCTACCAGCTGTTGCTGCAGGTTAGAGTTGAGCTGCTGGGAGGGTAATGGCTCGAGACCGGCAGTCTAATGGTGCAAGACGCAGCTGAAATTTATGCTATCAGGCAAGACGAAAGCTACTTTGCTAAGCCACAGACCTGGAATCACTTATGTCTGAGCACAGGAACTGAGTTTGAAAGTGAAGTGATGTTTTTTAGCCAAGAAAAGACAAATTGTAAGAGACCAAATAAGAGAAATAAAAGGACAAATGTCCCCCGAACTGCCCAGTAGCTGCATCAGGACAAAGGCTGCAACCTTTGAAGGTAAAAACAAAACAAAGAAGCATTCAGCTGTCACAGCTGCCAACGGCAGCGCCAGGAGAGGGAAGGAACCAGGGATTCTCCATGTTTTAGCACAACACCTGTCAATGTGTCAAAGTGATGCAGAAACATGCAGCAACTCAAACTCTTTTCATCTGACTCGCTCTCCCTTTCTAAGCAGGTTGACAGTAGGTAGATGACGGCTGACAGGTGCCGAGCATCAGGCAATACAACAGACAGCCATCTTTGTTTTTATGCACAAATAAGTGGAACATCAGCAATATGAGCTCCTCTGGGATTTCAGGCACGCAGAGACTGATTGTGTGCTCATATTCATGTCATCAAGACAAATTTAATATTCAGCGTAAAGGTGTCTATTAGTCAGAATTAAAGGCAGTGAGATAACCTCATGAAAACAATATAAACTGTATTTCCTGTGTCACAATACCAGAAATTTAGCAGTCGATACCAATACCAGTGAAATTCCACGATTCTGGATACCAAGTAAAACAATAAATCCCATGTACTTCAACATCCACTCCTTTATTACCGTTTGCATACTGGTTTTTGTTAGGAAGTTAAACAGCTTATAATTCCCTCTCTGTTATCTATTTTATATCACTGTGAAAACATCTCCTTCAAACAACTGGAGTTATTCAAGTTTCTCACTTAAAACTACATTTTACAAGATTACATTTGAACACATCATGATAACATTAGAATTTACCTTCGCCTAATACTCATTTTTACTGAATAGAGCCTGCACACATCATAATGTAGCCGGTGAGCAGCCTAGTCCTGCAGCCAACAGCTAACGTTAACTAGCTCTTGTCCTGCCGATTTCAATACGGACTTGTGGTTCACAATGTAACATTTACAGAGAAAAACTAGGATGTATCCACTTGACATGCAGAGAGTGAGTTTACTGCGTCCCAAGCACATTTTTTATCGACCCTGGGATGACGGGACGCCATTAGTCTTGAGCCCCAACGATACTTATGGTACCCGCGGTGCTGTAGAAATCGTCATGTTTTCAGAATTTTCAGTTCTTGTGACATCCTTAAAACACAAAAAACAACTTGTTGATATTCTCTTCCACTGTCATTATCATCTGTTGTTCACATTTTCAATATCTGTAATGTGTAATATATGTAATTTGTAAAGGTTATGATTTTTTATGCCCTGCTTTGTGGGAGATGATTGTGAGCTAGTGATAATTCCAAAGCGCTGCTGTCCTATGAATACCATTTATCTTCACAAGGTCAACTTTTCAGCTTTGTGACGATACAATATTCAGATTTTTCAGTGCATTTTTAAATGGTTTATTTAGCTTTAACTTTCTCAACCCATAAAGGAACACTTAAAATCTCAAATTAGGAGAAACATTGTTTTGGCTGGGCAACCATCAGTAGGTAACAATAAAATTATCCCATTTTCTAATCAGAAACGAACTGCAAGATAAACCTTTCCGGTATTAGTGCCTGGCTTACAAAGTCTCGCCAAAAATTGAACATAACCTTCTCAAAAGTTGTATTTATTGCAGAATTGCATCAGACTGTCCAGGTGTTTGTGATATTGTTTCCAACCCCACTGCCAGTGTCCTTTCAGCACCACACCGCCATATGTGCTGCTGGCTAATTAAGTCACCCGCGCGCATACACACCTGTCCTGACACACACACCGTTTCAGCTCGTGCACTGGCACTTATAATTCAATTTTGGGAGAGCTGCTGTGCTCTCTTCCTAATGTCATTTTCTGAACACGATCAGTTGCAGCTTCTCAGACCTGAGCTGCACCTCTCTGGTAATCTCACTGAAAACACAGCTGAACTACAGATGACCTCATTTGGATACAGCTGATAGTTAACTACTAAATTATTTGCAGGCAGTTTATTTCTAAATTACACCTTCTGTGTTGATAGAAATAAAACTTTTCCCAATGACCCTTGAAGATGAGTTTATATAAAGTGACATAAATTGTTATCTGACGAATCTAAATTTGTTTTTTTTCCAACAATGAGGAAGGATGAAGCGTCTTTGTAGGACAACATTATGTTTACATTAGGAGCAAAATATCACACACAGTATATTCTTTATTTGTGGGAATAATTCATATTTTGAGGGGATGATTTTTAGTTTGAGAATGGATTAGAAATTCAAATTATGCTATGGTCATGGGGGTTGGGTCATGACCGAAAGAACGAGATCGCGGGTACAAGCGGCCGAAATGGGTTTCCTCAGGAGGGTGGCTGGCGTCTCCCTTAGAGATAAAGTGAGAAGCTCAGTCATCCGTGAGGGACTCGGAGTAGAGCCGCTGCTCCTTTGCGTCGAAAGGAGCCAGTTGAGGTGGTTCGGGCATCTAGTAAGGAT
>CAKAOH010039236.1:2000-17769 GCA_916701665.1 Sebastiscus tertius | reverse complement strand
AAGAACACAAAACAATGACAGATATTGTCCAGAAACCCTCACAGGTACTGCATTTAGCATACAAAATATGCTCAAATCATAACATGGCAAACTGCAGCCCTACAGGCAACAACAGCTGTCAGTGTGTCAGTGTGCTGACTTGACTATGACTTGCCCCAAACTGCATGTGATTATCATAAAGTGGGCATGTCTGTAAAGAGGAGACTCGTGGGAAACCATAGAACCCATTTTCATTCACCCATTTAAAACTGGCCATGACAGTTTTTCCTCGCCAAAACTTAAGCGCAAGTTCGGAGCGTTATTTAACCTCCTTTGCAACAAGCTGGTATTACATGGTTAGGTTTTCTAGTTTCATTTGATACCAGTATCTTCACATTAGCTTTAAAACTGAGCCCGCTACAACCTCTGAAAGATCAATTGCGTTAATGTGTTAAAAAAATTAGTGGCGTTAAAACGAATTTGGGTTAACGCATTATTATCGCGTTAACTTTGACAACCCTAATAATAAGCCAAGCCCTAATGTTTAGTCGAGGTTACTAGGTGGTTGCTAGGTCACTACTAGGTGGTTGCGGGAGGTTGTTAAGGGTGACTGCCAGGGAATTAGTAGGTAGGGTGTACTACTTTGTGTCTGCATTAGTCACAAAGGTAGCTCTTAAGTAAAGGAAAAGCATTGTATCTGAGCAAACACACTAATTCCCAATTCTACCACAAATTCCCTGACGAGGTGTGTGTGTGTGTGTGTGTGTGTGTATGTGCGTGTGTGTGTGTGTGTGTGTTTGTGTGTGAAGCTTACGGGTGGTGTAGCAGCTCACATAGTGCCCTCGCAGGGCAGGAGGTGGTAGTGGTTGTGTAAGAGGTTACTGTAGTGAGTGAGTAACAAGGTACGTCCGTTGGTGCAGAAGCACAGGCCGGCTTCAGCGGGTCGGTGTACACCCAGTCATAGGCCGTCTTATCACAGCAGCTGTTGTCCTCGATCTGTCCTCCTTTACGGATACATGATGCAACGCCACATACACCTGGGGAGAACACGGAGAGGTGCTATCTGATGTCTAATATACACATAAACCTTTTAATTGACATAAATACTCTACACCACTCACACTATGTATGGCTTTTAGCCATTTTTATGGTTATCTGGCCCACACATAGACTCCTCCTTCCCCCCTAGTATAAACTGTACGCAGACATTCAAGCAAGAAACCTCAAACAAGCAGCATTTATGCCATCTAAAAAACAGAAAGTGGTTGGTTAAAAAAGTAGGTGCAAAATGTAAACAAGCAAATTGGATCACAGACAATATGTTTCTTTGGGATTCTTTCTGCCCTCAGTGATCAGAAAGTGTTTAATGCATCTTAAGTTCCCGATCAGACAGAGCACGTTTTAGCAGCCTGGTGCAGCTTTTTGTAATTGTTTTCAATGATAGTGAAGCGTTTTGCGTGTGGATTTTGCATTGCTGAGCACCTCGCATTTTTTGCAGGAGTGCCCTGAACGCCTCAAGTTGAAAAAATTCAACAGCGGAAAACTGACCGACATCTTTAGCATTTTTTTCTCATTGTGGAGACTTTTGCTGGACACCTGGAGATATATGTGACTTAACCAATCGTAGTTACCATGATCCGAACAGAAAACAGCAGGTCTGGAGGCAAATTAGTGCAGTACTTGAGATTTTGGGTAAGTTGTTTTCATAAATTTAAACTGTACTTTTAACTATTAGGTATGGTTCATGGCTTGTGTTAAGTTAACGTTAGCACTCATTTGGTGGTTCCCTAGAAACAATTAAGTAAAAGATGCAGCAAATTTCCGTCACTGCACTTTACTGTTTTCCAAACTGTTACACCTCTGTGTGTATATATATATATATGTCGGTATATATATATATATATATATATAAATATAAATTAATGAATTAATATATTAATTAATATATTTATTACAAAATTACAAATTTACATTACTATTTTATACTTACTTTATGCCTCAGATAATATTTTGCTTTTACATTTATTAGTGTGATTTCCCCTCTTATATATATATACAAATTTTATGAGCGTTGTTGAGGGAACCTGAGACCAAAGATTTTCATTGTCAATGACTGCTTTGCTGGAATTGACATATGACAAATAAGGAACCTTGAACCTTGTCTGATCGGCCACCAAAAAGGCGCGGTGTGGTGCGCCTTGCGTTTTCCACCTGCAAAACGCGCTCTTTCAGACCAGGGCCTAGAGCTGTTTGGCTTTGTTAGCCTACAAGCTAATTTAGTAACATGTTGGCTACTGTGTCTACCGCTACCGTGTCAGACACGACTAAGCTAATAAATTCACAAAAATCAGCAAGATTTAGAGGTTCTTTTTTGCATTACCTGAAAATCCCCCCTACACCCGAACAAACACTGTCAAAATGGATGTACAATATGCATTTAACCCCATCCGTGGACCGTCCCCTTCGATCTATTACCCACCACATTGTCCCTGGGTGTTGTTGAGGAAGTACTCCATGGCCAGACTGACCACCAGGGTGTAAGACGGACTGAGGGAGACATAAGAGCGGAGCTCTGGGAGGTAGATTGACACTATGTACCCCGTGGTCTCAAACCTAAACCCGTGCTCCTCATATGGTGGCTCTATGGTCACGTTGTTCAGAGTTGCCTAGGGAGAATTAGATCAGTATCAACTTCATTCTTTCAATGGAGTATGGTATCATTAAATAGTAGAGCTCTGAAGTAAAAACACGCTTTATCGTGACATACTGTAAATAAATAGAGTTCCATTATATCCCACCTGTATTCCCAACCATCGCGGTAGGATACTGAGTGTAGCTATATTGTCCTGATATTTCAGGATGATGCCTTTAGCACAGGAGGCGCCGGGCCAACAGTCTACGTTGTCCACAGCGATGGTCAGATGATGACGCGGTGACCGCTCCTCCACTAGGATGTAGGTGCAGTCGTCCAGGAAATTGAAGGTTACACCTTGGAAAGAGATGTAGTGGGGGTCCCCATATAGATCGCAGCGACCTAGGGAGGTAAAGAGGTGATTTTAATAGATATGGACAGAGAAGAAAAGAATTAGCCACGTTAGCAGCATGGCTCTCGGGATGGCATCAAAAGACTGTATATTGATAAGAAAGTCAATTGTTTATTCCATTGCAACATCAGCGCCCAGGTAGCAGGGCTATGCTTTCGCCATTTTGGATTGAAAGCAAATACCGGACGCCTGTAAAACGTCCGCCTACAAAGAGCCGTACAAAAATAAAACAAAATTCTATTCTACTGTCATAATTTTAATGTCTCTACCGAAATGGCCTGAGTTGAACAGTAAAAATATCATAAATATGCACACTGTTGTAATATTTACTTACTCATTTATTTATCAAACTTGTTTTGTCCGGCTGCTTCCCAGAGGAGCATAAAAGGAGCGATGGACATTAATGCAATTTAGAAAAATCCAGCACACAGATTTTGAGAGCAATCTCAAACTTTTTCAAGTCAAGGACCTCCAAAATGGAGTCCAATAGACCACAGACCATAGATGTATAAGAGGTTGTGTGCTTTTGCCTTGTGTGTTAATAAAGAGTCTACAACTACATTAAATTTATGTCATGCTACTGGCACTACTAGCTACTGGCCGATAGCCGGTTGTTTGGTAACAGAGACGTTAATACATCCACCACGGTACAGGCTTACAGCACACAGCACATGGGTGTATTATAAGATAATAAAAGTGATGAATTACAGCCAATATATCCATTATTACAGCCGCAAACAGCTAGTGGGAAGCTGGCAGAACCAGATGCGTCATATGAGCGTGCAGAGCGGTGCAGTCCTGTGGGTCTGATGCACGATTATAATGCTGAGGAAAATAACTTTACAAACGTCTCTTTATTTATCCATGGAGTTTCGTCTCTTTGCTTCTATACTCTTTGATGGCGTTGTCGGTCGGTCAATTCACCCTTTTTGGTCCTGACTAAAATATCTCTACAACTATTGGATGGATTGCCGTGACATTTACTACATGCATTCATGTTCCCCACAGGATTCATTACAATTATCTTGGTGATCCCTTAACTTTTCCTCTAGTACCATCATCTAGTTTGACATGTGTCCAACACTTTACATCATTACCAAATACCTGCAAAACATTCCCAGCAGCCTTAACTGTACTTTGTGATAAGTGCTGATTAACAAGAGATAGCATTCTAAACAAAGATAGTGACCACAGTAAACGTTACCTGCTAAAAGGTCATCATGTTAACATGTTAGCATATAGGTCAAAGCACCAATGTCCTTAACTACAGCCTCACAGAGTGTGGCGTTATAAGGACAGATACGTCAGTGTGGATTGATTCAAGGGAATTGGGAACAAGATTACTTGATGCTGTTCTCAAGAGCAGCACTTTGTACTCTGAAGTAAAATACACTGCCTAAACACACACAGAAAATATCAGAAATAGACATGTAAAGGGATAAATGGGGGCAAACGAGAGCAGCGGCAAAGACGGACAACACTTACAATCACACTTCCATGTTTCACAGCATCCATCTGAGACTTTTGTGAGCTGGTCTCTGGGGCAGTTGGGAATTATAGGCTCTGGACAAACCACTGAAGTCAACTCTATCTTCCCATCTGTACAGTTCTTATGGAAGCAGTCCTCTGTCCACGTCTCACCGCAATCCCAGCGTTTATTCCTCCTCAGGTCTGTACACTCACACACTGGTGGTTTTACAAACACAAATCAGAAGACAGTGACCATGGAATAGAATAGTTTAGGCAATTATTTAAGGAACTGATTGCTAGGATAAGTGAAAAAAAACAGACTGTAGGTGAAGGTTGGTTCAGTTGTAGTTGACAAATATTCAGTAGTAGTTGAGACATAGGTAGTGGTCGTCATTGATGTAGAGGTGATTGTTGACGACGTTTCAGTGGTTGTTGGTGTAGTGGTAGTATACAGCACTGTTGTTTCGGTGGTGGCAGTAGTGGGTGGAGGTGCTGTTGGAGCAGAGGTAGAATAGAGGCCTGGTGTTTTGAAAACACGTTCTGTGAAGGCAGATATACTCTAATCTAAAATATTTTAAAAGCTAATATTTTTGTGTAACTGGTATTTTGTAAATGTAGTCGTACATGAATATAATTCATACTCACAACAGTTCATTGTTCCATATTCACAGTGGCTGAGGAGGATAATATAAGAAAATCATAAATATCCAGTTGTCAATGTAACAACTAATGAAAAGTGCACAATTTTTCAGATTATGCTGATCATATACATATTTAGACATACTGTATATATATATATATTAAGAATGGCTGAACTTACCACTCAGTAGACTGTATCATCACCACTGCCCAAGGCTGAATGATAGTGTCATTAAAATAACAGGTGCAGTTTCTCAATTTGGTGCATTCACCAGTATTTTCATCATAGTATGGTGCCTCCTTTGAACATCTGGGGTAGCAGCCTTTTCCAAGAATACACATAATGTTTATTTTATGGGTGCAAATAGATTTGTACCGAGAATTGACTAGAAAAATCACTTTATAAATTGTGAGGGTTTTATTCAAAGGCCAAGCTTGTTTGCAATACTGACAGAATTAGACATTAAAACATTGTTTTCACTTTTCCCTTTCACTAAATTCAACTGATGATTAAGAATTAAGTTTAGCTGTTATATTTGGATACAACTGAGAATGTCTGCTTACCTTCCAGCTTGCGAATGACGTAGTCTTTTCCGCAGGTTAGCGTCTCACCACAGGCTTCATAGTGCCAGCTACACTGGCCCTGCTCGTTGTAGTAGTCACAGTAGACCGCTGAGGTTTAAATGATGACAGGGTAAATTGTTACAGACTTATAGAGTTTATGTTTATGATTTGCAAAAATCCAATAATAATTGACACACTTTTCATCATATGGATTGTTGGCTATATTGATTGATTACTTTATTTATGCGTCTTACACACTGTCAGTCCTCTTCATAATGACTAAAAATAAGTATGTGATATTCCACTTCACTTTATACACTTTCTATAATGTTGTTGTTTACTATTAAATTGTCTGTAATGTACTATATGTTTCATATTATTCAACTCTTTAGCAAGAAAGTAAACTCAAACAAGAGATGATGCATCTTTAGCACTTTTAGCATAGCCAGCCAAAAAAATAAATAAAAGCCTCCTGACATGACAATCTCCTTTCACCCGACTGACTAGTGCTGATCTAATCTATGTTCTCTTTATGGGTTTAAGTTAGAATTGTTCTAAAATGTCACACTGCTGCTACCATCTGAAAAAAAGATGGCTTTAAAGGTGTAGTGTGTAGGATCTGGCGGCATCTAGTGGGGAGGTTGCAGATCACAACCAGCTGAAACTTCTCCTGTGTGCCAAGCATGTAGGAGAACTACGGTGGCTGACATGAAAACGTAAAAGCGTGAATGGCCCTATCTAGAGCCAGTGTTTGGTTGGTCCGTTCTGGGCTACTGTAGAAACATGGTGGCCAGCTCCGTGAAGAGGACCCGCTCCATATGTAGATATAAACAGCTCATTCTAAGGTAATGATTCTTATTTTCAGGTGATTATACACTAAACAAAACATACTTCTATTCCATTTCTGCCATAGATCCCCCTAAATGTCGCATACAGAGTCAAATTAATGTTGGTGGGGGAAAAAAGAGTCTTAACTTACGACACCTATCAGGCGTCCTCCATTTTACACACACATCCTGTTCGCTGCAGGCCTCTGCGTAGGCTGCCACAGCTGTGCAGAAGCCCAGGAACTTCCCTTCAAACTCACAGGAGCAGGACTCCTTCACACAGGCATGGTAGTAGGGCTCTGGATCCACCTGGGGATTGAAGAACATCCAAAAATAGAGCTTTTACTAACACATCTAAGGGCTCTCTGTGAGGGGTCTATTACTGTAAATAGTTATTATATGGTTTCAAATCTATAGCAACTAAAGACCTGCACAGGAGTCCAACCCCTGACCCCTGGTGTTGGTGTCACGCTAAATATGTAAAATACATACTTTTAAGTGGCAATCATTGAATGTGTCTCCTTTAAGGATCATACAGCGCCGCTCGGCCCAGGCTGAGCAGTAGGAGTTGCGTTCACATGGAAATATCTCAGTGGTCACATCAGAGCAAGGAGTTGTGGCGGCTTTCCAGCTGTTGCCAAATGCCAGAGGACTGGACATCACTAAAAAAATAAAAGATTTGTTGGTGTTATTTTGACCACTGTGACAAAACTAAACGTCATAAGCTTCATAAAAACAAAAAGAAAATTTACCTGCTGAGCCACTTATCTGAAGGTCATTCATCTCATTGGAGTCAAAATTGCCACAGAGGCCGCACACTCGGTTCTGCAGGAGAGATGGTTGTGAAGTTAATTTTAAAATGTATTAAAAAGTTCAGCAAGCACACTTAAAATGAAAGGAACTGCTGACGTTTAGGGAGGATGGCTCTATTAGTGATGATCAATGCTTAAATATAATGTTAGTGTCTTCTGAGTTGACTTGATCTGGTTAAATAAATAAATCAGTACAAAGTTGAGAAAGGACGCAAGAAGAAATTAAGCAATTGTACAAAATGTGGATTTCAAATTAAAATTCTAACCTTATGTTTAGCAGTGCCTTATATATATTTTTTTAATTTAGGCTCAGGATCAAAGTGTGACAAGTGATATATAAAAATAACTCACTCACCCTCCAGTTCGCTTGCAGCTCGATGGTGATCCGGGTGTGTTTGTCCCAGATGAGAGTTATCCCTCTACTCGGCACTGAGATTATGATGTAGAGTCCCACGGTGTGCGTGGAGTAAAGCGGATCTTCCTGCAGAGTCCAGCCTTTGTGGTGGCGCCTGGTCACCTTCATGTCGCTCAGTGTCAAGGTGACTTCGCCCTGTTAGGACAGCACAAGTACAACTCATGGTATAAGAATATTTTGAATTGTTGACTTTTACTGATTCGTGACCATTTATCTGTCATAAAATTCAGTCAGTAGCACACTGTTATTATTTACTGATGACTAAGTGTATTGATATTGGTATAATAAAGATAATGATAATAAACATGTGGACAATAGCTCCCAGAGACAGTCATCCACCTGAAGGTCGAGGATGATGGAGCGAGAGCAGGTGAGCGCCTCGTCACAGCAGGGGACGCTCTCCACTCTGACAGAAAAGGTGCCATTTCTAGTTCCACAGTCATCCTTAAAGTAAAAAGACCAGATTAAAATGAAAAATATGGCAAACTCTTGGCATATATTTTTAAAAATGTCCTATAGTATTTGGAGGATGTACTGTATCCTTTGAAAGCGATGCATTGGAGGCCTACAAAGCTTTCATGTTTCATGTCTCACCTCTACAAGTGTGTACTGGCAATGTCCATCAAAGCAGTACCATTTGGAGTCGAAGGTCTGGTAGTATCCGTTCCCATAAACTTGACACTTCCCGGGGCAAGGCTCGTCTCTGCAGCGCCACTGACCCTGACCACAGGTACTGTAACAGTAGTGATGTAAACCTTTTAGCCTCTGGCTTTAATAGCAATGAACAATTATGAAAGCAGCAGGTGTTACCATGTTTTGCAGTTGGTTTTGACGTGCTGTCCCGCGCTGAATACTTTGCCACTGTACACACAGGTGCAGTCTTCCAGAGGAACACACTTTCCACGGTGATCCTCATACTGGTCATTGGGGCAGTAGCAGCCACTCTCACAGGTCATATTGGTCACCTGGAAATCACACCAAAAGAAAATGTTGTAGCTCTTGAAAATGTTCAACCATCACAATAAAAGAAACCTGTATTTGGACAAAGTGACTGGTAAAAATGTAAAAATAAAATGACAGATTTCAGTAGCCGCTGCTCTCAATTTAATGCCTATAATAACAATAAATAGCCATATTATTGATCTTACAGTTTTAATGGGTAATTAGTCAGATACTGCTTTCAAATGAAGAATGAATAATAATTCATGAATAAGCAAGTCATGTATAGAAACATAATATTTGTTGACCTACCATTGGTTTGCTGAGACTGTCACAGGTTTTCTGAGCCGTGTTAACTGGGAACTCGGAGCAATGAAAACAAACCTTCCCATTGCTGCACCCTGCGTTAATTAGATTCCAGACAGTTCACAGATTTAACTTTTTTTTTGCAGACACTAGCATTACAGGGATTTTTTATTGTTAAAACTCTGGGTGAACATATTTAACATATTAATGAATTTGAATAATCAATGGAGCAAAGGTAACAAAGATGATTTTGATAGAAGAATATATATTTACCACAATCCTTAGAACAGTGCAGTTCTCCATTCTCACAGATACTGCAATAGACACAATATTTGGTTTGAGATATAAAACAATTTTGCCTACATACAGTATGTGTACATCATAGGTGTAGTCTACACTTGGTTAGGGTAGACAATGGGTAAAAGCCTCAGACATAAATGGTATTTAAAAGGTATGCTATGCAGGGTTTTCTTAAAACAGAAGATATAGACTCATACAAAAATAATGACCCTCAATCCCTCTCAATCATCACTTATGACCCACCAGAAGTGTTTGGCTGTGTCTGTATCCACAGACACCTCTGCCTGTGTTGCCCCCATGCATGCACAAGCACGGATCCATGAGTAAGCCGCTGCCGCCGCCGAATAAACGTAAATATAGCGACGCGGACAAAGCTTGTTCCAAACGAGAGTGAAGCTGGGGGTTGGCTTTTATTTGCTATGCCGTATGTGATGCTGCAGGCGATACACTGGGCTGTGTTCTGGCAACGGCGGCCAGGGGACGAACGCTTCTGGTGTTGTTGAGCCACAGGGGGAGGAGGGGCCAACTTTGAATATAGTATTTACAAACAGGAAGCGACAATTCCTGCATAGTATGCCTTTAAGCATTGTAATTGACTGTAAATACTCAGATGATCAGCTCACCACTTTCGTCCTTCGATAATAGTAGATCCCGGTCGTATTATATGGCCGTGGTAGTGACAAAGGCAATTTGACTTTTGGACACAGTATCCATGACTCAGGTGGGTTCCCTCCGGACAGCCACAGCCCTCCACGGGAGCGTCGTCCAGCCCACAGGTAGGGTCGGGGCCAGACAGGGAACGGCATGTGTGGTTGCAGGCTTGCATGTTGTAGGAGAATTCTTGGTTGTTCTGACATGTCAGAGCTGGGACACAACATTAACATTAAATGTACCACTGATTTTTAACACTACTATATGTGACATTTTTACGAACATAAATTTACACTCTTGGCAGTTATAACACGGTAGTTGAT
Organism: Sebastiscus tertius; assembly: GCA_916701665.1. NCBI lineage: Eukaryota > Metazoa > Chordata > Actinopteri > Perciformes > Sebastidae > Sebastiscus > Sebastiscus tertius. The sequence continues at coordinate 7,500 of CAKAOH010039236.1, read as the reverse complement.
TCAACCTATAATCTGTATAAAGCCTTTACATTTACTGTTACAAACATCTGGTGTCTGAAAGGTTTTTAATCATCCTTTTATCATTATCGCAAAAGTGAAAAACAACAATCTCATAAATGGAGCAGAATTGATTTGATTTAGGCTTTTTGGAGCCAGTTGTTATGTTGAACATTGGCTCTTTTCAGTGGACTGTGTAAAATGGGAGGATGCAGACAGAATAAATTGTATATCTATCAAAGCTGTACTCACTGCAGTTGGTAGCTTTCCTCCAGTCACCAATTACAACACCCAGACTGGCGCAGGCTTTGGCGTAGCTGCCCAGAGCAACACACAGGCACTGAGGCAGACTGTTGCCACAGTTACATGTTCTTTGGATGCAAGCCTGGAAATAACAACAAAAATCAGTTACATGCTAACAGGAGTCAGTCATTGATATGTCAACTGCTGAAAACACTAAAACTTATTAAGTATTACTTATTAAATGCAAAAGTGTTACCGTGTGGTAGTGATCAGTTGGGATGTGACCATGGCACTTCGCAAATATCCCAGTTGGGTCGTTCAACACAGAGCACATTTCAAAAGCAAATATTTCTGCAAAAATACATATTGAGACAATGAAATATGTTTGTTTTTCCTTGTAGTTTAAATATTTGTATTTATATTTTTGTTTTTTTATCTTATTTATTATTTTCTGATTTATTTATTAACTTTGTTTTATGTTTGAGTATATATATATATATATATATATATATATTCATTAATTAATTTATTTTTCTTAATCTTTATTTATTTAGTTACCTATCCGCCCAGTGAGCACAATGGTTTTGTCTGTGTATAAGTGTAAGGTATGTAAGCATGTACCAGTATGTTAGATGTCAAGTGTTTGTCGTGTTTTGTGTATGACGTTTGCTTAAAAGTGAGAAAAAAAATCAATACAAATATTTGAATAATAATAATAATAAGTATTTGAATCATATCATAGAGAAGCAAGCAAACTAGAGAGCCAAAATGTAATAATTGTATGTCTATTTTTTCTATTTAACTATTTTTTAATAACTTCCCATCCCTGATATGTAGAATTCAAGCAGACAAATAAAATACGATGCATGAATTTATACACATATTTCTGACATTTTAGAAGCACAATTCCGTCCTTAATTGGTACCGTTGTCAGTGTTGATGCAGGTAGGGGGTTTGGTCACCGGAAGACAAGCGCCAACACTCCAGGACTGAGCGAACGATTGAGCCGAGTTCTCGATGATCCCGCTGCTGGTGGTGAAGTCGTCTGTGGTGTCGTTGTTGCTGTTGCCACAAAGACCTGAAAGACAGAACGACCATGATTGCAAATCAAGCTGGATCATGCCACTGACGATATACAAAGTATTTTATTTTTGGTCTTGAGAGCTAAAAAGAAACGTTGGCTCGTTTGTAGACTGACATCCTGACCTGAGATCATGCCAGTGTGGTTTCTGGGTGGGATGATGTACAGCTGGATTTCAGGAGACATCTGGACTTGGATCTTCATACCAAAGGATGTGTGGACCTGGACGTACAAGGAGGACTGCCAGAATACCAGAGCATGATCTGACAGGGGACAGAAGTTGGTAAGTGATTAGGTGGGTGGGTAACTAAGGCTACAAGACATATCACATATTCAAATCTAAGATCCAGTCAATAGATGCAATCGACAACAGTTCTTCCTATTTTTGTTTACCAGACTGATGAGATTCATAGATGTTCTCTTCTCCTAATTTAACCATGTTGTGTGAGAATGTATACGAGTCCTGCCAATTCAAAAAAAGAAGGGCATTTATAGTCAGTGACATTTTTTTGATAGATTATATCATTTTAAATTCAACCCTCAAAGACTGCTTTTACCTGAAAAAGCTGAAAAACAACTTTTGTCAGAGAGGGTGCCTTTGCAGAAAACTCTATTGTTATAGTCCAGTTGAGACCCTTAAAAATAAAAGAGTAGTTAGTATCATAAAAAGATCAAACATGGGGTTAACGTTACATGTTGAGCTAGTGGGGGAAAAAATTCACCTGTGAAGCCACATACGTGCATTTACCAGGGACGACATATTGTTTGCCATCGAATGTTGTCACAAACTGCCCTTCAATGAGACATCCGGTGGGGCAGAGGTTTTCAGAGCATCGCCATTTCCCACTGTCACAAATACTGAAGAAGACACATGAGGATGAAACTTCAATTAAAAACTTCAAACTAGTTCATTTTATTGATCTTTTATTAATACATTTGCAATTCATAGCTATTCCATAAGTATCAAAACTGTTTTTCTGCCTACTTTAATTGCTATGGACCCTCTTGTGAATCTGAAACTGTATGAAGTGGACGTAGTCACCATGATATCACCCATTGGTTTGTAGACTGCCGTTTTGAAGCTTCAAGCTCCAGACCTCTCGGTAGATTTTTCAGGCCATATTTGACTTTGTGACTCGGGGGTGCAGAGGATACTGTGACATGACTACAGTGCTTCGGCGCCTCCCCCATTGTTAAGATGTCAAACGATCTTATACAAAGTTTGCATCCAGCTCTCTTTTCCCATTTGGAATTGTTAACCAACCAGGCTTTACATTTGATTGTCAAGCCAGCCCTCAGAGAACTCGCATTCACCCATTGTGGCCGTTCAGTCCACAACCTTACACAGAAAGTTGGATGACGTTCCACTGTCCACTGACATCTTGCACTTGGGGCAATGGCACGCTAGGTGAAAAACAATTATGCCTCTATTAACAACAGGGAAAGACTGGGATAGAAATCCATACTGGGACTTTGAGATGGAGAGGCCTTTAATGTGAGTGCCCGTAGGATGCGAGCGGAAAAATTTGGGGCAGTAATTTTAACATTAATACAGTTTTGTGGCATAAAAATAATCTGATGATGCTGAAGACCTTCAAGACACGTCATAATGGATGACACCTCCTCAGTTTGTAAAAGCACGCCGCCGCTGCACTTAATCGAAACAAGACCGGCCAGACAAGCTGAGGTGAGCTGGAACACTAGTCGCAGTTTGTCACGTTCACGATGAAAATGACTGAGCCAATCAGATTTCAACCAAAATGAGGATCAGTCCAAATTAGGAGGGGCCGCTCGTATCCCACCTCAATATTGAAAGTATTAGATTGGCGCAGTCTGACAGGCAGAGTTACGCCTACAGTTTTTGGTTACTTTTTATTATTATATTATTATTTTTATTTTGCTCATAATGAAAAGTTGGCTCACATTTCGCCACCCTTGCCAAAGTGCCGCTTGTATTATTCAATTTATTTTTTAGAAATTCTAAATTTTATATTTTAGAAAACAGAATAGAGGCAATAGTATGGAAACAGAAATATTTTTCCATAGTCTCTTTCCTTTTTCCAATACTTATCCATACCTGGGAATTACTAAAATAAAATTCCATACAGCGTAGGATCCCGTATGAATCTTGTTTTTTTGCAGCCAGAGGTGACATGAGAGAGCGAAGCTAAGTATAACCAAACGCTGAATAAGACATTTTTAGGCGACCAAAATGTTACAATTAACTTTTATGAATTGAAAACACACTGTGAAAGGGTTAAAGTTCACGACGAAAACAAGGACAACGCCGTGGTAGCGACCTGTCAATTACACGGTAGCCACGCCCTAAAGCATCCCCTGCTTTATGGTCTATTTGACTCTAAATGGGACCATAATTTACTAAATGAACATCATGCTGTATTGAAGAAGACTTGAAACTAGCGATTGAGACCATAAACTCATGTTTACAATGTTTACTGAGGTAATAAATCAAGTGAGAGGTAGGCTCATTTTCTCATAGACTTCTATACAATCAGACTTCTTTTTGCAACCAGAGGAGTCGCCCCCTGCTGGCTGTTAGAAAGAATGCGAGTTTTAGGCACTTCAGCATTGGCTTCACTTATTCACTTATTTCCCACTGGTTCTGAAATAAAGTTAGAACTGAATTGAATTACCATGACTGACACTTGGTGCTGTGTATGTCCCCGGTTGAGTAGTTCTTGCCAGCAAACACACAGGGGCAGCTGGACACACTCACACAGTGGAAGCCATCTGCGCGATCATTAAGCACCTCACCTACAACACAAATTAATATACCTTTCATTATTAGGCTCATGTAGGCTAAACAAGCAATGCAACAACAAGTGAAGAGCTACATCATAAAGTCGGATTGTGCTCTCTCACCCTTTGTGCAGACACAGGAGCTGGTGAGTTCCTGGTTGGAGAATGTGGAGTAAGGGTTGGAGCAGCTGGGAAGAAAGGGCGGTCCCTGTTCTACATAAACCAGATCTCCTGGACAAGTCGGCTCCGCTGCGTTCACCCACAGAAACAATCACATCCATCAAACATGAAATTTGAGCCAAATAATTTGAAGTACTTTAAAAATCTAGTTTTAAAGAGCACCTACCACATTCAGTTACATTTCTCCATACGTTCCAGGCGTAGCTTTCATTTCCACACTGCTGGACAACTTCCTTGAAGAAAGCACAGCCGATGTATCCACTTGTTTCGTAGAGGTAAATGTTCTCTTCACAGAGTTGCATGTAATGAGGCGTCCTGTCTCGCAGACAATCCAAGGTGTAGGAAAAGAATATTCTGCATGCCTGCAAATATCATCAGAGAAACCACCTGAACATCTGGAACCATGACATATTGTATGGCCTTGTGGACTTTGTCTTAAAACTTCAAATCTCCACCACCGATGTAGAAAAGAACAGAACAGAGTAGAAAAGAATGGAGACCCTTTGATGCTGCTGCAATGTTTATTGATGTATGTGAAAGCTGCAAATATGGGTACTAATCTCAATATTATTATTATTATTATTCAGTGTTTTTTTATTTTCCACCTTATGTTATGTATTCTATTCCATCCTATTTTTTATCTTATTTTTTTATTTCAAGTGTGTTTTTATCTTATTTTACAATAACTTCTACATTACATTATTACATACATTATTTAAAAAAATGTTCTCCTTTATTGTAAAGTCATTTGTGCTGCATTTCTTGTATGAAATGTGCTACAACAGCATCCACTCGGTTGTGTTTTAAACGTAACAGTCAGCACAGCAGTTAACTTACTGGATTCATATCAGAGACAGGATCTCGGGTTTGACATGTGTCATCAGCGAGCACGCTCTCCGTAACCAACTGCTGCCCGTTGCCTGATTTCATGAAAATTGTACATTCTTAGAGAAAACTGTATGCAAGCAAATATCAAAGTTTGCATGAACAAAATGTGTGCAGCATTTGTATAATCAACTCAATTATAATCATGACTAGAAATACTCATTCATTTTACACTTGTGGTTTCACTTGACTTATGAATTCTTCTTTTTATTTTAATTTAACATCACATACAAGTTACAAATTCCATATAAAACTAATTTATAGGCTATTATAACCACAATCGCTAATAGTATTACTGCTATATTACAACAATACTGCTATCAATTGCAGTCATTTAACCATCATACCTGAGAC